>CM030933.1:2672943-2678161 GCA_018136815.1 Isochrysis galbana | reverse complement strand
CCCTATACAACCAGCTTCAGATGCTTCCGCACGTCAGGCCGCAGCGAGACGGAGCGATGGCGGAAGCTTGCTTCGAGCAGACTCTCTATGGCGTGCCACTTGCACAAGCCTTCTGGACTAGCGGCGCAGATCCCTCCCGCTGCTTCTGGTATCAGCCAGGCGGCGTAGACCAGGCGTACTTGCCACAGCTCGCAAGCTGCCGGCGAGACGCCCTATGTGCACCTTGCGCTCTGGTCCGCGATGCTCCACCTGCGTCTTGGCCGTCGCACAACCATCCGCCACAGTCGTATGTCTCTGAATATTTTGTCTGCGCGAATGGGCAGCAGCCATACGCCTGGCTCACGCCGCCGCCGAGGGTCAAGGCCAACGCGACATCGCACGCGATTAAGAAGGAAATCAACTTGCATTGGGCCCGCCGTGTCTGCAAACACTCTCAGCACATGGGAACCTCGAGGCCCGGTGGGCCGCGAATGACTGCGATACTCAATGCGAGCGCCGGGGACGAATGTGGTGCTGTGATGGCTACAGGGAAGGCCTCGGAGTGCAGGCCCGTTAACGAAGGAGGAAGGGCATTAATCAACGATTTGCTCCTGTGCCTCCAACTTCCCGACAGCGCTTCTCAATCGCTCGTCAACTGCAAAAAGGGGCGAGGCACGCCCGGGGCTCCTGGTCGTACCAACGATGGACTCCACACGTGGCCTGTCGGTGCTGGGCCGCTTTCATTTGGCCACGTGTATCGATCACACGCAGATTATCAATATTTTGATTGTGCGCGGCCTCGCCGGTGGTGCCCCATCTGCAACCTGAACTGGAGCAATGCCTTCTCGGTTGCTATTCTTCTTGTAGATCGGCCCTTGACCATTGCGCACTAGACTGGAGGTGGGCTCTGCAGCTTCCGTTGGAGCCATAGTCATTCCAACACCTTGTCCTCTCCTCAGATGATGGACTTGATCTCCCGACACATACCATGACGTCCGGCCGTGCCATCATAATTTTCATTCGCAACGATCCGAAGTTCGTTGTAGATTTCTTTGTTCGGCATCACCCGCGAATTCCAGCTCCTTATGTACTTGTCGCTGGAACTACCGACCATTGCATGTTTCCGCCCAACGTCCTGCGGTCCTTAGACGATCCAAAGGTTCGAAGACATCCTCATCCTTTGCGCCATTTGCCTGCTCGTGGTGACCGATTGGCTAGAGCCTGTCGTCCAACCTTGTAACTTGGCTGTGCTGATCACACGAGCTATCCACGCACCTCCGTGTATGCCAACACTTGACATACATTTTGCTCGCTCAAGGTCCTTCTCGATGTAGCAGCTTGACTGCAGCTGCAAAGCCCACACATGCTTCTTCGCGCAGTCTCACCCGCATTCCGAGTCAACGCGTCGTTTCCTGCCGCCTTCACAACTCTCGTTTGAGCGCTACTCACCACACCCCCGACCTGCTATTTTTGCACAGCTCTTGGCCTTCTTCTCCATCAATATGGATGCTCGTCATCCGAAGCTGGTCACAATGCCCCTCGGCATCGACAACGTTAACCAGTCTTTCTTTCTTCGAGCCGTCGCCTCTAGCTCGCTCATTCCGAAGAAGTACACGCTCTACATCGAGTATTTTAATTTACGCAATGGGAATGCTCGCATGGACCGGAATGCTGCCATGACAGCTGGAAGGCGCATTGCGTCTCGACTTGAGCAAAGTGGTAGAGTCAGCCTCGAGGAGTGGACCTTCGCAGCCTTGCAGTCGCGCTTCGCCCTAGCGCCACTTGGCAACGGCATCGATTGCACTCGTACGTGGCGCCTGTTGTTGCTCGGTACGATACCCATCGTGTGCTCAACGACCAACCCATTGGTTGGGTTGGGATTGTTTGACGATCTTCCGGTTGTAGTTGTCAAACGCTGGGATGACGTCAGCGACAGTCTCCTTGAGAATGAATACTTGAATATCGTCTCCCGCTTTGGCACGGATTGGCGGAGAGAGGTCAACTTCGGCGAGTATTGGGTCGCATTGCTCTATCGTTACAAAGCATATGGTCAGGCCCTGCTGGATGAAGGTAGAATGCAATGCGCGAGGCATCCGGTACACCACAACAGCTCCTGGAATTGTCGTTTCACCGATCCTCATACGGGTGTCGTCCAACCGCAGTCGTAGTATTGGGGAGGAAGCACCATGTATGTGGCGTTTATCACAAGTTATCCGGCTAGCTGTACCTATCCATACGTTTGGATTTAGGTTCATGACGTAGTGGATATGCTGGTTAGCGGGCGCTTTCTCAAGCGGAAATGATGCAAGCGGTCAAAGGCGTCGCCGGATACTTGGTGAGTGAGCTTTGCGAGTTGGTCACGCGGCGGCTGTGCTTATCGAATGTGTCTGGTGTGGAGGTGGAGATACGCACAAAAGGCCTGCCCAAAACCCACGCTCCAAAGCCTAGGCCCTTGGTAGTGTACTAGGCCCGCCGGACCCCGGAAACCGAAGAAACAGGAATGAGGAATGAAGGGGGGCAGAGGCAGAGGAGGTGGTGGAGGGAGGGAAGATAAGGGCGTTGTCAGAGTAGAACGAGGGGTACCTTGTACCTTGGGATAGTAGGTGTGTAGCCCAGAATCTTCAGGTTTGGGGGGGGGGGGGGGGAGGTGGAGGTGGAGGTCGCAAGCGGACTGACCATTCTGATGTCTAACTAATGGCTAATGGCGGATTGTTTGCCCTCTGGTATCATCTACAAGTATTATAATAATAAAGTACTTGTACTAGTAATAATGACAATCAATGTCATGTCCTAGCCAACCAACCCCATTAGCTAATTGGACACAACTTTTCAGTCCCGGAATCCCGCCATGCCCATGCCTAACGAGCCAGGTGTCCGAGTGGTACCGGCACCGGGTGGAGGGGGCACTGCCACGCTGGGGAAAAACCCCTTTCGAGTTTGTGCCCGACCTAGCTGACATCGTCCCTACGTATTCGCTACTCGTAAAGTAAACAGCCGAGCTGTGAAATGTGGGCTCGTTGCTCCTCGCTCAGCGCGGTGACAGGGGCACCATCCCCCTCGCTTCCAGTCGGAGTCCAGCCCGGTGCAACTTGAAACGCACCTGGAGCGAAGCTATCGGATGCAGAGACGGCAGGATCAGCGCATCGACCCCGGTGTGTCGAATCAAGCCGAAGCTTGATCGTGGCAAGTCTCAGCGGGGCTAGGGGCATGGAGTGAAGAGAAGTCTTGAGAGAGGGGGGGAAAGGGCGCGCTACATCGCGACGAGGACCCACGAGACACCACCGGACATGGAGAGATGCAGCGTCTAAATTCGTACACAGAGTCTGGCGCGATCGGCCTGGTCGAGGACACTCCGGTGGTCGCTCGACGCTTCCTCGGCTTCCTTGACACCGACGTAATCGTAGACAGTTCGCTCGTCGGCGACATCACGATCACCCTGCACACGGCAGCGGCAGACGTCATCAGCGTCTCGGGCAACCCTACATCTCACTCACCAACAAGAAAACTCCGAAAGCTAACGCAACATCGCACAAACAAACCAATTAAACGAGAGAAACGAATGCAAATTCGACGTGCAATGCGGCGGAGCTTCGAGACAACTCATTGGCGAAAACAAAACTCACTCGATTTTCTTTACACACACCTCACATCGATAGAAGCACCGCATCCGCCTAGAGTATATAAAATACTCTGGATGCGACACGGTGTGGACGATCGTCACCGCGATGCCCGAGGGCGCCACTTCTCGCACCCCCATCACACGCTCGGGATCGTCGCCTTCGCCCTCGCCCTGCTGCAGCCGCTCAACGCGCTCGTGCGCGGCACGCCCGCCGCCCGCACCACACGCCGCGCCGTGTGGCGGGTCGCGCACAAGGGGACGGGCTACGCCGTGCTCGGCGTGGGCGTCTACCAGGCCCTCTTGGGGCGCGCCCTCATGCCGAGCCAAGGCGACGCCGTTCTCGTCGCGTACGTGGTGTTCCTGGGCCTCTCCTTCGGGGTGCTCGCGGGGGGGCTCATGGTAGGGTGAGAGTCCCCACGGGAGGGGAAGAAACCCTGAGGGAAAGGAGACCAAATGAAGGCAAGCCGCCTCGGCTACGCTCGACTCGACAGACAGAGGAAACTGTTGGAACTGGCGGCAGAGCCTGTGTTACTTCCGCTGCTGCGCTTCCCATGTCCGCATAAGTGAATGAATCAGCTTGAGGATCTTGTATTGAATAGAACGGGTGTGTGCGCGCGGGATTTGATGTGCGCGCGCGGGCTCCGCAGCTGTATGTGGCGTCGATGCCGCAGTTGGAGTGAAGGAGTGTGCGTGCAGTGCAGGTGCCTGCTTATTTTTTCCGATAACATGGGTGGTGTGCCCCACCACTTGATCAATTTTGGCTCTCAACTTGCAATCCCACGCGAGCACGATCAACAGCCACCTTGGCGGGCTACTGGCCGCCCAGCGCGTCCCGTTCACCGTGTCTTCACCTGCATCTGTAGTTCCTGCACTCTCACCTTCACCTGCACCTTCACTGAAGAAAAAACTTCGGACCAGCACCTTCCCAGTTGGAAAAAATTTTTATTGAGGGACCTCTCGTCGAGAAGCAGAACGGCCCTTACAGCTCGCGCCGCGAGCAGTCCTCGAAGAAATAAATGACTGCGCCCCCCGATACCTGCCACAAGGACGTCTTGAGCCACTCCCTTCCTCTCTTCCTCCTGTCGCCAGCCGCCCCCCTTCGCCCGTTTGCTAACGCAAACGGGGCCCGTTTCTTACCGCACTCCATCGGGGGGGGCAAAACCCCCCCTCTCCCTCTCTCCATTCTCCTCCACCCCTCTCCCTGCGGCGCGTCGCCATGCGGCGCGCCACGGCCTGCTCTCAGAGGGCCTTTGGGGGCTCCCAGAGGGCCAGCAAGGGCAGCTCAGGGGGCAGTGGAGGCTGGGGCTCAGCCCCTGGCCCCCCCTGCCTCTCCCACGCTTGCCACGCTGGCCATTGGGGTCTCCCTGCGGCCTCTGTATGCCTGGCGACCAGGGGAGGGGGGGGAGTCAGCGAGTCAGCTCGAGGGCAGGCCCAGTATGGGCGTGGGAGTGCGGATCGCGGCCCGCGCCCACGAAGGGTCTGGGCCAGGATGATGATTGCCCAGCCCCTGCCAGAGGGCAGGGGCTGAGGTTGAATGTACGGGCCCACCCCGGGGGGTGTCCGCGATGGAGAGAGGGGGGCGCGAGGCCCCCATTGACCCCCACTTATAAAAGTAGGTTG
>CM030933.1:2590443-2667943 GCA_018136815.1 Isochrysis galbana | reverse complement strand
TGCATGTGGTAACTCAATAGCCAAGGTTTGGGACAAAATATCATGGTATGCTCATGCTCTCACCTAGCAAAGTCCGTCCTAGTTTCTAGGATTGGTCCTAGAAAGCTGGGTACCTTTATCCGCGGTGCCAAGATATGTGTCAGTGCCCCAATTTGAGCCGGCACTGGGCTTGCTGCTGTTACTTTTGTGTTGCTTTGTTTGAGTAAGAGCAGCACCATTAAGCCAATGTATGGCCACCGATTCAACAGCGACATTTTTTTGCTGGCTGTGACTGTGTCGGATCCAGAGTATTTCCACAATACTCTAGGAGAGCCGCCACGGGGAAGTCGCTCGCTGCGTGACGATGACTGCATTGAAAATGACCTCAAGACTGCGTGAATAATGTCATGAAAATCATAATAATCAGCTTTGGCGGCTCGGGTGGGCGCGGCCGGCATGCGCAAACAGAATCCCCCCCCCCCCCCCCCGCTGTCGAATCCAGAGTATCTCTATACTCAAAGCGGATTCGATACTCGATAGTGCGAACGAATTTTGTTTTCAGGGCTTGTCTCGATGGTTCGCCGCTCGCTCGACATACTGAACACCGAGGCTTCACATCGCTCGTCAATTCATTTGTCTCCTTCTTTGTTTGTTTCGAGCGTTTATGTTTGTTTCTCAGTTCTTTTGTTGATTGAGTGGTGTGTGTTAGTAGATTGAGTTTTGTGAGGTGGTCATTATGTGCGCCGTCGTCATGTAGCGCGTTCCCCTCCCTCCCTCCCTCTCTCTCTCTCAAGATTGTGCCCCGAATGGGACTTGACACGATCAAGCTTCGGCTTGATTCGACAGTTTAAAGACATCCCTCACTTCCTAGCACGCCCTCGCCACGCCTCGCCGCCTCCTTGAGGCCGGCAGCTGCGCAGCTACAGCTTGCTGTCCCCCATGGGGGGGGGGGGGCAGCATGGCTGCTGTGGGTGGTGTGGCCGGGGGCCACGGGCCGTGTGGCGCGACCTGGGTCGAAAGCACCTGCTCGGCCTCCGAGGGCGGGCGCGGCCGCTTTGCCAGCGACTGGTCCATGGGGGATGGGGGCCGCCCTCGGCGGGGGGCCCGGGTGAGAGGGGAGTCACGACGCTGCGCTCCATCGCAACCAAGTATAAACTTAGTTGACGCGACAGCACATAGAGCTGGCTGCTACAAAGCACTCCACATTCGACGTGACAATAGCAAAGTCGATGAAAACACGCACGATCAACAAGGCATCCAAAATCTAGGCACTCTCCAAGCCCAAGCCACCAAAAGTCAAACTCAAACTCCTGACGTACTGTTCCTTATGGCCCAACCGAATAGTTAACAAAACGTGCGCTCTTGGAGCTGAGAAGATATCGTAGCGATGTTCCATCCAACTGACAAACTGACAGCGTGTAACACGTAACATCACTCGTAAGCCCACTAGAAGGGCCTATCGGATGTGTAGTTGGTGACCTCGGTGAATGGTGCTTGCACACGCCGGGCCATGAGCGCAGCCTTTCTAGCATCCACACTTGATGGAACGTCAGATCCGAGACAAATGGAACTATTACCGCCCGGGGCCGCGTGGACACGAGTGGATGGACGCGCATGCAGGCAAATTTCTTGATTCCCCACACGCTGACCTGCCGACATTTGTGAGTTGAATGGCACGATTGAGGACTCGACAACATCTTGTGGCACCTGCTGCGATGGCTGGCGAGCGCTAGCGCCCAATGGCGCTTGAGGGTCAGAGAAGCTAAATGAAGATTTGCCACCAGGTGCCGCGAGCACACGGGAAGAGTTGCGCTGCAGACCAAAATCTCCATGCTCGCTGCGGTTTACCACTCGATGACCAAATACGTCGTCAGTACGGACAGAATTCTGAGCAGGCTGCGTGGCTGGAGCTCGGGTAGCTCCTGGCGCGTCACCGCCAAATAGGTTGAGCGTTGACGCTCCGCCAGGTGCAGCGAGCACCCGAGACGAGTTGCGCTGGAGTCCGAAGTCGCCGTGCTCGCTCCGGTTCACTACACGCTGGCCAAATGAGTCTTGGTTCTTGACTGCAGGTGGCGGTGGAACCGAGTAGTTGCCGGAAGCAGGTTGCTCCGTACCACTCGAAGAGAAGATGTTCAGCGTCGAATGGCCACCGGGCGCGGCCAGCACACGGGAGGAGGTACGGTCGCCGGCGAACATCAGACGAAGGGGAAGGGCCGTTCAAACGCTGCGCTGCCTCTGCCTTTCAACTACGAAAAAGACGAGGGTTGGATTAATGAAAAGGCGTCCATCTCTTCAAGGACGAGCGGGTGCACTCCCTCTGTCTTTTCAGCTTTGAGGCTGTTCATAATACTGGTCGATAGACGAAGATAGGTACTCCTATGCCTTGTGTATAAGTAAATCAACTACTACAAAATTCTTCCGTGCTGTGAATGCGGCATGAAGAACAAGAACAAGAGAGTTGAAGGACGTTTCTTTTCTCTCTTCCCGCTCTCGCTCTTGGCTTTTCCTTCTCTCTTTTTCTCTCTCTCCTCTCCTCTTCTTTCTCTCTCCTCTTTCGCTTTCCGTCTTCTCTTATCTCTCTCTTCCTTCTTCCCCTCGTCTCCCCCCCCCCCCCCCTCGTTTTCTCCTCGTTTTCCTCCTCTCCCGCTACAAAGACCATAGGAACAGGAGAGCTGCTCCTCCTCCCCGCCTCCCTCCCTCCCTCCCTCCCTCCCTCCCTCCCTCCCTCCCCTCCCCTTCCTCCCTCCCTCCCTCTTTCCCTTTCTCCCCTTCTCCTCATTCCTCTGCCCGTGCCGCACCGATCGTGCGGATATGTCCGACCTCGACAGCTGTCAGACACTCGACGAGTTCGTCGCAATCACCTTCGAGCACCAGTGTGGCCCTGCTGCGAGGCTGGCAGGAGAACTCACCAAGGTTCCCGGCCTCTCTCTCCCGCACGCGAGCAAGCTGCTCTCCCACGGGATGAAGGGAGACTGCGCGCCGATCGTCCGTTGGCTCAAGTACATGTATGCAAACTCGAGGACTCTCATGGACCTCTGCGCCAGGGGTGCAATCGCACTCGCCTTCGAGACGCTCAGCAAAGCACTTCTCTCGGCCGATGCCGATGTGGTGCTCTGGGGAGCGCGCCTCCTCACTCGGCTGGCCACAGAGATGTGTGACCTGCACCCACAGCCGCTGTTTGACTGGTTGGACGCCCATGGGCTGAAGGCCGTCGTCGCTGCGTGGCGCAACCATCAAGACTTGCACGCCATTGGCGCCCTCCTGCCACTAGTGCCACCATGTGTCGGAGCTGACAGCTTCATCTTCTTCACATCGACCATGCCGGCCATCTTAGGTGGGGATACACACTCTTAGAGGATAGTGTGCTGCTGCGTCGGGGTATCATTCATTCAGCACACGCTTTGGGTCCTTACTCGGTCCTTCCTGCGTGCTCTCTAGGTGAGACTGAGGCGTACATTGCTTTCACCTTGGAGGTGATGCCCATTCTGCATGCAGCAATGGAGTCGCGAAGAGAGCTTCTCTGCGATAAGACCATCGTGTACCTCTTACAAGTTGGGCTCACTGCACTGCGAGAGGGTCAAGAATTACCGGCTACGCGCTCGCTCGCGCTCGATCTCCTAGCCCAGGTGGCAGCTCGAACGGCCTCTGCAGCACGCTGACCAAAATGTTCATCCCGGTGAACTCACGGCCTCGTCGGCCCGGTGCTGCAGGTGTGGGCTTTGAATCCAGAACGATTGAATCTGCTTCAGCTCAAGTCGCATGATGCTCAAGAAAGGGGGCTGTCACCAGATGAGGATCGCGATGACACTGAGCCCACGGCAGCCGGAAGCGTTTTGCGGGCGCTTAAGGATGCCACCAGGCTAGCTGAGGTTGAGCCACAGCTGACTGCTTTGACAGCAATGGTGCGACTTTTTGAGGAGTTTGCGCTGAGTGAAGACGGGCACGCGTCCAAGGCAGCGGCGGCGCTATTCCGCGCGCTGGGCTTTGCGCTGATCGAGAATCACCACGAGATTGTCATTCGCTTATACTTAGAGCGCTCGCTGTCCCACTTGCTGACTCACTACCCACACGTTCCGATCGGAACTCTTCTGAAGCCGCTGCTAAAGCAAGCGGCACACTACGGATACAACAACTGCGACTTCGACTTCTTTCTCGTGCTTGCCAAGCACGAAGATCTTGAGACGATACACGCAGTCCAGTTGATTCAATTCTTAGCCGAGGTTTGCATCTCGGATGCACTGCTCGGCCGCGTGGCTTCCATACCGCTGGTCGTGCTTGTCGAGCGTGTTGCGCCCGAGACGTTGGTGCTTGATTATCTTGAGGTGTTTGCCGAACGCGCGCTCGCGCGTCTCGTTCCCGATCAAAATGCGAAAGGGCTTTCGCCGGTCGCTTCAACTCTCATCCTCGAGACAATAGCAAAGCTCTTACGCGCGCACAAGGCAGTCGCCAAACGCATCAGTCCGGTCGTCCACGCCACGTTGGAAGCTTATGCTAGGACGCACGTTGGTACGCATCCAGGTCTCCAGGCCTTGATCTATGACACCGTCTGAGCGCGAAACCAAGCGATGCTGGCAGCGTTGAGGAAGGCTACGTGCAATACCTTGCTGGGAAACCCAGATGTTTCTTGTAGCCACGTCATTTTTAGGGGCCGTTGCATCGTTAGCACGCGGAAGAGTAGCACAGCGAGCTGCTTCCAACGGATCATGTGATGCCGGTGTCAACTGTGCAGAGGGTGCACGAGGCACCGGCGCTAGGCAGCCTACTTTGTTTGTCATGTTTGTGCGACGCTACGTGTACATCTGCCCAGTCGTATGGAACCAACTCTTGCCTTGGCGTGAATACGACGCATGGTGTAACGGTGATTGAGCCGGCTCTTGCCTGGGCTTGAATACGATGCATGGTGTTAAGATCGTTGTTTGTTGCGATTGCAAGTGCAAGGAAAAGGCCAGGCTTGCGGCTTGCAAATAGCAATGCCGAATATAGAGATGAGAGCGTCCTACCTGTTGTTGTTATAATATGGATCAATGGGGGCGCTCTGCGCGCCCCCTCACCGGGCCCTAACTTCCGCCTAGGGGGGGGGGGCGTCAGTCTCAGTCACCCTCACGCCAGCTGCCTTCTGGCATGGGCTCAGCTCTCATCACGTCACGAGTGAGTACCGTGAGTGCGTGGACCCGTATAGCTAGCGTGAGTAGCCCGAATCTCGAATCTTCAGATGTTTTATTATATGGTGATGGCGTCTATAGTTTTGACTTTTTTGTCGCAGGGCACCACGCTAGGTGACACGAGACACGAGTCTTCGCGGTGGCAGCGGCATTGTCTACACATGTTCGTCCGGCTGTCTGCAAATCTATTTCTGGTGCCAATCCTCCTGTGAGTAATGTGTTTGAAAAGTGTGGGTGTTTGTCTGTGTGTTTTAGCAGTGGGAGTGTCCTCCAGCGATTCGTGCCTCGTGGGCACGAATGTGGGAGACTGACGGACTGGAGGTTACGGATGGAACAGGAGGAACCGGATGGGGCGGAAGGTAGGCGGCGGAAGGCACGGCCTTTTGGGCATTGGCGGGTTGGACGGGCTGACCATCTTCCATGGTTGGAAGATGGATGGCGGGCAGTGGCGAGGGCGAGCGCGAGGGCGGACATAGCGAGACCAAAAGCGTTCAATTATCCCCATCCCTGCTGACACCTTTCATTGTCACCTGGAGGTTACTTGAGTCAACTTGACACTTCACATGTTGAAACACACACGTGGTCTGACTCCATTCACTCGATTAAGGGCAGGGTGGATATATCGTTGAAATCACGATCTCCCTGCATGGTTTTCGTGTGCCGTCGCGATCACAATTTTCTGTTGTAACATACCACGTAGCACATGGATCCATTGAGTCCTTTGCTCAACCTACATGGCCAATATCTCACATTATTGAGCACGATCAAATTGCTCCTCCTTTCCATACAACCCTTCGACTCTGTCAAAGAGTCTTATTTATTGACGAAGTTTCCTTGTTTCATACCACATGATCGTAATACAGATAGATAGAAACTTCATATATGACTTCAACAATTTCTACATGAAATCATTGATTAATCCCAATAGGAAGGTTGGAAACCTCGTCGTGTTTGTCAGACTCATGAGAATGCTCAGGCACCCTGAAGAACCTTCACCCTCCCCTCGCACTCTGACGAGGAGCCCAATACTCCCAGGAGATCCAATCATACCAAAGAAGGATGCTCAGGCAATGCAGAACTTTGCAAAACCAGTGGATCCACAGAAGTGCACCAATTACACGAGGGTGTTCGACGAAGGCGCCTTTGGTATGCTTCGAAGCGGGAAGTGCCTCACAGTGCACGACAATTTGACACCGGAAGACGCGTCGTCAGAGGAGGAAGTGCACAATTTCCAACGAATGAAAGACTCGAATAGTACACCTACTAATCGTCGCCTCTACACATACATATCACCACCCGATTGCAATAATCACCAAGATCTTGAGTATCGTGATTTCTACGTCAACGAAGACTTCCTCATGCTCGACAACGGCAATTGCTTGTCCAGAAATGACGTATCTCGTTTGCAACAGTTAGATAGAAACCCATACACTAATATCACACTATCAGATGCAGAGAGGACGGCCCTAACTAATTTCAGGTCAGGAATGAGCATGGGTTCGTCCTGGTACCATTCACTGACTAACGTGGAGGACGGTTTGAAGGGTTACGAAAACGAGATTGAAGTCCTACAACAACGTGTGAAAATGTTGGATATCATTGTCCGTAACCAACAGGAGGCAATATTGGCCGAGGATGGCAGTAGACACAGGGAATTAAGGATTAAGGACTATGCTCCTCGAAAAGCTTGCCACAGCAACGACGACGGAAGAAAATGTGAAGGGTTGGAGCTTGGGTGGGGTTGGAGCTTGGGTGGGAGCTTGGGTGGGGTTGGAGCTTGGGTGGGAGCTTGGGTGGGGTTGGAGCTTGGGTGGGAGCTTAGGTGGGGTTGGAGCTTGGGTGGGAGCTTAGGTGGGGTTGGAGCTTGGGTGGGGTTGGAGCTTGAGTGGGTGCGAGCTTGGGTGGGGAGCTTGGGTGGGGTTGGGTGGGTTGGAGCTTCGGTGAGGTTGGAGCTTGGGTGGGGTTGGAGCTTGGGTGGGTTGGAGCTTCGGTGGGGTTGGGTGGGTTGGAGCTTCGGTGGGGTTGGGTGGGGTTAGAGCTTGGGTGGAGTTGGAGCTTGGGTGGGGTTGGAGCTTGAGTGGGGTTGGAGCTTGGGTGCGAGCTTGGGTGGGGTTGGAGTTGGAGCTTCGGTTGAGTTGGAGCTTGGGTGGAGTTGGAGCTTGGTGGAGTTGGAAGCTTGGGTGGGGGCTGGGGCGAATGTTGGTCGGAGGAGGGTCGGAGTTTGGAGCTTGAGTGGGGTTGGGTGCGAGCTTGGGTGGGGTTGGAGCTTGATGGGGTTGGAGCTTGGGTGGGGTTGGAGCTTGGGTGGGGTTGGAGCTTGAGTGGGGTTGGAGCTTGGGTGCGAGCTTGGGTGGGGAGCTTGGGTGGGGTTAGAGCTTGGGTGGAGTTGGAGCTTCGGTGGGGTTGGAGCTCGGGTGGGGTTGGAGCTTGGGTGGGTTGGAGCTTCGGTGGGGTGGCAAAAAGAAGAGAGCAGCTTCCACGTGATGCGCACACACCCGTCAGCGGAGGCTCGCGCAGGTGCAGTACAGCTACGGAGTCGAGGACGGCCAGCCCAGACACCGACACCAGAGCGCCGCAACGTCCAAAGCAGCCAATGGGCACCTTGGTAGAGTCCTCAAGTGTGCACTTCGTAATGCCCACTTCTGTGGGGGATTCCTCCCCGGTAGCAGTGGTGTGAGCCTCCCATGTGAGCAAATCCTTTGGTGGTACTTGGGGAGTGGAGTGGTGTGCGGCCTCCCATGGTGGGTTGGGGGTGTGCGCCTCCCATGGTGGGTTGGGGGTGTGCGCCTCCCATGATGAGTAGAATCCTCAAAGGGTGTGCACTTCGTAATGCCCACCTCTGTGGTAGACGGGGGATTCCTCCCCGGTAGCAGTGGTGTGAGCCTCCCATGTGAGCAAATCCTTTGGCGGTAGGATTGCGCTTGGGAGTGGAGTGGTGTGCGCCCTCCCATGGTGGGGTTTGCGCTTGGTGTGCGCCTCCCATGGTGGGTTTGCGCTTGGGGGTGTGCGCCTCCCATGTCAAAGGGTGTGCACTTCGTAATGCCCGGGAGGTGGGTTGGCTCCGGCCAGAGTTTCAATCCAAAACCACCCTTATTTCGATTCGAAATTTCGATGAGGTTGGAGCAAATTTCGAGCTTCGAGGAGTCTAATTTCGGCCTAATTTCGAATCGGAATTTGCTTAAGCGTCGCCGCGCGCGGGCCCCGATGCGTTGCCGCGCGGCCATCCCCATCCCCGGTCTCGGATGCTGAGTGGAGACCAACCTCAACCTCCTGCGACGAGCTTGGGGGGTCGGAGGGATGCCCTGAGCCCTCAAGGGCGTCATCATCATCATCATCCTCGTCGTTGTCGGTTTTGCGCTTGCGCTTGGGTGCCCGGAAGCGCGCCAAGGCGCGGCGCGCGGCCCCGGGCGGGGGGGGGGAGGGGAGCGGGCTGGGGGGGGGCTTATTTCGCTTCGTCAGCGCCATATCGACCTTTATTTCGATAAAAAGTTTTGATTGCGATTGGCCCCCCTTATTTCGAAAAAAAATTCTCGAAACTCTGGCCGGAGCCAAGAGGTGGGAGCGGTCGGCGCGCGCTCCATCGCTAAAACTATAACAATAGTTTTTTTGACGAACCGCTTACACCAGCACAGCGAGAAACGGGCCACCTAGAGGCACAGGAGGAAGGCGTGAACAGACCACTAGCGTATTAGTATTAGTATTAGACAAGAGGAAGAGGGGAGAAGAAAGAGAAAAGAAGAGAGGGGGCCCGTCGCCTCTCCTCACGTGAAGAGACAGTCTTGCTGGGCTTAGAAAGTAAAGATGACGAGAGAGGACGTAGGGCCATCTGTACAAGGATAGCGCACGCCGCGAGCGCGGCCATAGATCCTCAAGATTTTTTTTTCGACACGACACGGAGACGATCTACAGTCTACAATAGAATCCATAGAAGTTAGAGATGGAGCGACAGGGACGCCGGTCAGTCCACTAATGGCACTCTCCGCGTCTTGCCTTCCTCCGCACGACGGGCTTCCCTTCTGCAATGCGTCTCTCCCCGAGGCTGTGCGCCTCGATGACCTGCTGCGTCGGCTCACACTCGACGAAATGGTTGGGATGCTCTTCATGAATGCATCCCTCGCCTACGGTGCTACATGCAGCCCTCCTTCCCTTCCCCTTCCCCTCCTCTCACCTCTCTCCTCCCTCCTCTCTCCTCTCTCCTCTCCCCTCTCCCCTCTCCCCTCTCTCCTCTCTCCTCTCTCCTCTCTCCTCTCTCCTCTCTCCTCTCTCCTCTCTCCTCTCTCCTCTCTCCTCTCTCCTCTCTCCTCTCTCCTCGGCCCCAAGCTCCGTCCACCCCCGCCCCATCATTACCCCCACGCATCCTTCCCCTCCCCCCTCCACCCCGCTGCCCATGAGCCTGCTTTTGCGGTGCGCTCCCCCTCCCAGTTCTCATTTGCCCTACTCATTTGGTGCTACTACGCATAATCACTCCCTCTCTTCTTGCTGACCCTCTCCTGCCCACCAGCCTCGCCTTGAGTGCGGCTGCCGCCGCTCGTCCACCCCTTGCCGCCTCCCAGCACCGCCCCTCCACCCGTCACGACGTGGGCTGTGTTGTCTGTCGGCGCGAGAGAGAAGCCGCCTTTGCCCCGCACACCTCGCACCTTATATCTCCCTCCCAATCCCTCGAGTCATGAGCAGCTGTACGCGCACCAGGCCTGCGCCACCTCTCTCTTCCTGTGATGCGCTACGCGCTGATGCCGCACAAGCTCACGCATCCCTAGAGACATGTTTATGGTAATTTGTATCCATACGCGGGCTCGGTGATAGTTTTGCGCTGCTGAATGTGCATCCCTTTCCCGATGCACAGGCAACGTTAGTGTGCATGGTGGCCAACATGGAGACCTGCCGCATACAAGCGTACCGCGTCTCGGCATCGGCCAGTTTCACTGGCTCGGTCAGGGCAGCCTCTATCGCGGCGCATCTAATGGTTGCGACCTCGGATGCTGCACAGGGGGCAAGCCTCCATGTATCGTGGAGACCCCATTTACCACGCAATTCCCACAGGGCACCGGTGTCGCTGCCACTTTTGACGCACCGCTAGCCTTCGAAATGGGCTCCGCCATCGCTGCCGAGTCCCGGGCAATGCAGTCACGCGCGAAACGCCACTTCGAGTACCGGACGGGGGCCTCTTCCGTGATTAATATCGCCCGCGACGGCCGCTGGGGGCGCCTCCCTGAGACGTATGGTGAATGCCCACATCTCACCTCGATGATGGCTGTGGCCTTCAATAAGGGGCTCATCGGATTCCCATCGCTCAATAGCACTACCCCACCTGCGGTATACAAGACGGTACCGGTGCTGCGCCACTTTGGCGCGTACGCGGGGCCAGATCACGGCCGGTTCCGCTTCGATGCGTCGGTGCGGATGCAGGATCTATACCTCACCTTTTTGCCTGCCTGGCGGAGCTTGCATCTATCGGGTGCGCTGCCAGTCGTCATGTCCGCCATCTCAGCGCTCAATGGTGCTCCAGGCATTGCCGATTCCTTTCTACTGAATGATGTGTTGCGCAGTCGGTGGCGATGGGATGGTCTGGTGATGTCAGACTGCGACACTTTCCCATCACTGGAGCGTGTATGGGGTTGGGCTGCTAGTGCTCCACAAAGCGCAGCACTCGCCCTTTCTGCAGGCAATGATATGAATTGCGGTGTGGGCTTCGCCGCGCTTTCTGAGGCCGTGAAGCAAGGATACATCAGCCGAGTTGAAGTTGCGACGGCCGCGAGGCGAGCTCTGCGGCTACGGATGCGTGTCGGCGAGCTTCAGCCCCCCGCAAGCGATCCGTGGGCACGCGCGTACCCGCTATCGGTAGTCGGCTGCGCAGCCCACGCAGCCATCAACGAAAGGATCGTGGCTGGGGGCACCGTCGTACTGGGCGTAAGGAATGGCGCTCTGCCGATCAATCTCCCAAAAGAAGTGGAAGGCCCGAGCGCTGGACGGCCCGTACCGAGGAGTCGTAGCAAATTTGCGACGATAGCGCTTATCGGCCCTTCGGCAGACGACCCTTCCATTCAGGCGCACACTTACCATGGGACGCCCGCTCATTGGATTACACTCCGTGCGGCGATGGCCGAGGAGTTGCGTGCACAAGGTGCGGTGGCGCAGCTTGCCTACGCGCAGGGCTGCGAGACCCGAAGCCTATCCACAACAGGCTTTGCTGAGGCGCTTGCACTCGCTCGTGAGGCCAATGCAGTAGTCTTTGCGGGAGGCCTGGCGGCCGGGATGGAAGAGGAGGACACCGATCGTACTTGCTCGCCTGATTCGTGCATAGGGCTGCCTGGCGTGCAGCTGCCCTTACTTCATGCGCTGCGCAACGTCACTGCTCAGCGCGGTGTGCCATTGATCACACTGCTCATCAGCGGCGGCCCCATCAGCGAACCGTCTCTCAAGGCACCGTCGCCACTCGCCCCTGATGCGCTTTTGTGGACATCGTACTTTGGCCAATCTGCACAGCCCCTCGCCAAGATTCTGCTGGGAGGCATCGGCTCAGATGGTTATCGCCTCGACCCCACCGGAAGATTGCCGTTTACGATTCCCACGTCACAAGCCCAGTTACCAGTCATCTCCGACTACCGGATGGATGGCCCGCCTGCCGGGCGCACCTATCGATATCTCGACACCGAGAGCGCTCCACCGCTCTATCCCTTCGGTTACGCGACCTCACTACCCTCACCAGTGCAGGAAAGTCGAGTTGCCCACGCACCAGAGCATGCTGTACGTAGAACGGGGCTATCGGACGAGCCAACCGGGTCCGTATGGCGTGCGAGCCGCTTGAGCGCAACGCCGTCGGTACTAGATGTTGCCACACTACTTGCATTAGCGCGTGCCTCTGATCCTCTAGTCGGTGCAAAGAACAACGAAGGGGTCGCTGATGAAAGCGAGAGGCCTGGGCTGCTGCTCCATTTTCGTATAGCGGGAGGCCACACGCCGGTTGCTCCAGCGTTCCTGGTCTTCGGCTCACTCGAGGGGCAGCACAAGCCCTCTCCGTTTCCGCGGCGGCAAATGATAGCTTTTACCAAGCCGCTACTCACGCCTGGGAAGAATCTGCCTATTGATCTCCCTGTCAGTGCGCGCGACCTAGTATGGGCTTTGGGAATTGGTCGCCAGCCAGTGCCCGGGGTGCTACGGTTGTGGGTTGGAGACGCATTGGGTCCGGAGGGAGGGGTGGCGGCAGAGCTACGCGTGCCCATTGTGGAGGGGCCCACAAACGGCAGCGGTAATACGTCGCCTCGAGACGAGCTGTAAATGCACGAAATGTCGACTGATTGCTATCTCCGAATCCGAGATCATACATCACCCCTTGGACTGAGAGGGGCACCTTGGCTCCTTGATCGATGCAAATGAGATGTCCATAGGGGCACTTTGGCTCCTTGATCGATGCAAATGAGATGTCCATTGTAGCCTGCGCACCCGAAAGTGAACAAAGCGCAAAGCCGGCTGAATGCGATCAACATTGGGCAATCCCCACCCCTTACGAGTCGAAGGGGTTAGTTCTTGCGAGGTGTATGCAAAAATCTAAGTTGAAGATTCTGGGCTAGTTAATGACTAAGCACGACAATGAGCAGTCTGACGCATCTACACACCTCGAGTCGCCATCGCCCCAAGACACGCTAATCCACCAGTTCGTCCCTCCTTGCATGGCAAAAGGTTAATTGACGGGACCCGAAGCAAACACAAACAACACGCAGCAAAAACCAAAAAAAGGGAGCAACGACCAAATATTACATTTGAGCCGCAACGACCAAACATTACATTTGAGCAACATATCACATGTATCCAACGACACCCCGTAGTGGCCCAAGCAGCGTTAGCTTCGGGTTCTTGATCAGGGAGGCCTAGGTCTAGGTAGCAGCGCCTGAGGTTTCTTTAACGTTAACCAGGTGTTCACCTTTGAAGCTGGCTAGGGGCTAGGGGCTCTTCATCAATGATTATATTAACTTCTTAATAGTCTCACCGCACACGCGGCCGTGGACCCTCTACTTTCTACTCACGCAGCAAAACTTTCTACACCCCCTCTCTCCCAGCCCTTTCCCCCCCGCCATCAAGCGACTCCCCCCGTGCACTACTAGGGGGATAGGGGAAAAGGGCTTAGATATGGTCGGTGGCCCGCGCCCCCCCCCCCGGTGATCCGTTCCCCCCTTCCTCCTATGCCTACCGGGCTGGCGGCGTCCTCAGTCCCGAATTCTCTTGTGAACAGGTGCGGGACTTACATATCTTTCGGTGGTCGGAGCCCTCGCTCCTCCCACCCCCTTCTCCGCGCTCTCTCTCCCCTCTCCTGCAGGCACGCGCGATGGCGCGCCTGTGACAGGCCTGCAGCTGCCTCTGGCGGCGACCCCTGGAGGCTCCTAGAGGCCAGCTCAGGGGGCAGATAATAAACCTTTTAATAGTCTCACCGCGCACGCAGCCGTGGACCCTCTACTTTCTACTCACGTAGGAAAACTTTCTACACCCCCACGCTCCCAGCCCTTCTCCCCCCGCCATCAGGCGGCTCCCCACGTGCACTACTAGGGGGATTAGGGTGAAGGGCTTAGATATGGTCCGGTGGCCCGCGCCTACCCCCGGTGATCTGTTCCCTCTCTTCCTCCTGTGTCTCCGAGTGGGCGGCGACCTCACTCAGTCCCGACGTATCCTGTAAACAGGTGCGGGACTTAATACCAATACCTATTTTTCGGTGGGCGGAGCTCCGCTCCGCCCACCCCCTTCTCCGCGCTCTCTCTCCCCTCTCCTGCGGCACGCGCGATGGCGCGCCTGCGGCAAGCCTGCGCCAAGTGCCCCCATCCCATCAATATTTGCCCCCCCCCCCCTCCAGTGCACGCACCGACCCCGCGCCCCCCAGCGCGTCCTCTTCTCGAGTCCACGCTGGGGGAAAACTCCTTTCGGGTGGAGAGGACGCGCTGGTGTCGCATTCATCCTAGATGATGCGATTTCCAGGCTCTTATTTCCAGGTCCTTCGCCGTGCGGCCACACGGTGAAGCTCAGGTACTTCTAGGTTGGTAGGGTTCGTCCCAAGCGATCTAGAATTCGAGTTCTCGTATCGTTCCTTCTAGCTTGTTTGTCAGGTCTA
This sequence comes from Isochrysis galbana, assembly GCA_018136815.1. Taxonomy (NCBI): domain Eukaryota; phylum Haptophyta; order Isochrysidales; family Isochrysidaceae; genus Isochrysis; species Isochrysis galbana. Next base: position 2,653,708 of record CM030933.1, on the reverse strand, counting down.
GATTCCAGGTTTCCTCCTTTCGGACCCTTGGCTTGTAGGTCCTTGCTTCTTTCTTCTCGGTCAAGGTTTTTGGCGAGCGAGTCGGTTGCTCTATCCGCTCGAGATTTGAGGTTTAATTTTCCATCTCCCCTTGGAGATCGGTGTAGGTTCGCTTCTTAGGTGAGGGAATCTTTCCCCTTGATGCAAGTTACATGCAAGCCCTTGGCCCCTTTGGTGTTTCTTCCCCTTGGTTGCTACTCAGGGTTGTTCGTTAGAAGCGTCTAGAAGGTTCACGCTCAACGGCAAGATTTCCTCTGTCGTGAAGATATCTCGTCGCGATCTGTATCCAAAGTGATCGCCGTGGTCGCGCGACATGACGCTCCCCTTCGGACTCTCCGCTACGTGGGAAGTTACAAGGGAGACACGCTCCGGCCGTCGCTGCGGAGTCTCTCTCTCTCGCTCGCTCTCTCTCTCCGTCTCTCGCGATGTGTTTGAGTTATCGGTGATTTGGGGTCGCGGTTGCTTGATAATTTGCTTGGTTTGGGTGAATGATTCCGGTGTGTTCGTGAGTCGGTGTCGGTGTATCCTGTTGTTCTCAGCTCCGTTGTCCGTCGTTGTTCGCTGCGTCGCTGCACTCTAGCAGCCTAGGCTCCCTCCCTGAGGGAAGAGTTCTTTGTAGGTCTAACAATCTCTTACAACCCATCACTCTAGGGCCACTAGGAGCGCCTCGCCGCCCCACAGCCCTTCGTTCGCCGTTCGTTCCCCCGTCCAGACACCCAAATGGGGTTGCCCGACCCAGTCCTGAATTTCATTCACCCGACTCCCGGTGGGGAGGAGGGCCAAAGCGCCGCGCTAGCCGCCGGTGCTGCTCGCGACGGAGTGGCTCAGAGCCCTCCGGTAGCGCTCGACTCGACAGCTGGGGGAAAACTCCTTTCGGGTTAAAACAACGCGCGGGGGGGGGGGGGGGCACTCGTGAAATAGGAGCCCAAAGCGCTAATCAGCTCTCGCCGGAGCGAGTGTGGCCGCGGCGAGCCGCGGCCCTTCCCTTCCGGCTTTGGCGCCCTCGTCTTCTTTTACCTAAACAGCCCAGGTGGCCTGCGGGGGCCTGAGAGCACAGCTCAGGGGCAGAGGTGAGGCTGGGGACGAGGGGTTGGTCAGAGTCAGAGCGAACCGGGCGGGCGCTGGCTACGACAAGCCAAGGCAAGCGAGTCAGGCGAGTGTGGGGGGAGAATTGGGTCAGGAGGGCAGTGTGCGCCTGGCAAGCTATAAGGCATGCCAAGAGGGGGGGGGGGTTCCTACCCCACTGCAGGGGAGGAGTGGAGAGAGGGGGGGGCTCGAGGCTCCCCATGGGCGAACTAAGTATAAACTTAGTTCGTGTCTCACCATGGGTGAGCTAACTACATGTAAACTTAGTTGGAGTCCGAGCCACACAAACACACTAAAGAATTTGGTGTACAGCGTGCGTCACTTCCAGAACCTTCAATGTTTTTTTGTAGATAGCAAGATGGTCGGCTAAAACTAAAAGCGGTGGATGGCGGTGGATGCGAGGGGCCTTCGGATCTCGGGTAATTTGCAAGAAAATACTGTGGAATCTAGGGGCACATTTCCCCACCCTTAATCCTTCCTATGACTATCCTGGCCTCTCGACCATGTGCGCGGTGTACTGTGCAAACCAGTATGGGAAGTATGCCTTTGTCCATCCGAGCCGCCCTGCCCGAGCCTCCCGCTGTATTCGCTGCCATTCGTCATCAAGAAACGCTGGAGTGACGTTGGCCCAGTCTTTGACACGGACAATGGGCACGCCATCGTATAACTTGCCGTGCGCCGGGTCGTAATCAACCACGGGCACTGCGCCCCCCATGATGATCTCCCAAACGCGGAAGTCCGTACGTCCGTTGCCGTGTGGAGCGGCAACAAACCGGTGACGCAGGTAATCATGCATCAAAAAAAAGAGGCCTCGACGCCTCTGCAGCGCCTCGTGTGTGCACTGCCTATGACCCGCAGCGTACAATGCCTGGTATGCACGAACTCGGTGCGGCCACGGCCGCTGGCAACAGCAATGCAGCGTGGCCGATCGATGGTAGACGTGCGATTGCAGCTCACCATCACTGATCAATAGATTTACGAGGTTGCTGTATGGGCTCGTTAGACCAAGCCAGCCTTCGGGACCCGTCACTGTAGTATTGGTCAACGTAGTATTGGTAACCATAGTATTGGTCACCGTAGTATTGGTCACCGTAGTAGTATTGGTGGTATTGCGCACTGCCTGCATCCACAGCCGGTTTAGAGCAATCGGTACCTGGCGGACTGTGGGAAGCTGTACCGTCTCCTCGTCCACGTTCATAGCGAAGTGGCATGCAAGCTTCCCAAAAGGAGCCTCGAACGATTGAAGGTGAGAGGCATTCCACGACCAATCGTCGCCATAGTATATGGCGATTTTGTCGATGGCAGGGAATGCTAGCTTGATGGCACGAAGCACTTCAGGGTGCTTGCCAAAGGCATACCCGTTCAACATCACGAGCGAACCCATACCGTTGCGGCTAAATGGTGAGCGAAAGCGTGGCTCCTGTACCCTGCGCTCGACCAAAGCGCTTGTGCCAGGGCACGAGGAGATCAAGCACTGCCAGTCTCTCTGCTCGATCGCCTGCAAGTCTGCAAAGCGCCCCATGCTGAAGCGGAGGTGAAGCACTGAGTCGAGCGGCTGGGCCGCGTGCACTCTCCTCGTGTCGCCCTCTTCTCTCAACCCGCCCACACCGTCGGAGACGGCGAAGTCTACTTGCCGTCCCATCCAATGCTGTGCGTTTCCCCCAAGCTCTAGCCTTTCTATCCACTGCAAGAGGCAGCAGCGGAAGCAGCAGGCAATTCTCTCATAGCTCACTCCTGCCCACGCCGGGATGTGTGCTGAGAGGCACGAGCGCTCGAGGCTGGGGCACGGAGCCGGCGTGGGGCATCGAGCCGGACCGTGCAGGCACGCAGAGAGAGAGGTGCTCCTGTGCTCGCGAGCAAACGGCGGCGCCGGAGTGCACATGGATTGGTGTGGGGAGGGGGGAGGAGAGAGAGAGCGAGGGAGAGGGCGGGAGGAGGGAGAGGAAGAGAGAAGAAGGGCCTCAGGGGAAAAGAAACATAGGAAGAGGGAAGGTATAAATAGAAGTATAGAGAGATGAGGAGAAGAGGCGATATTTGAGGGTATTTTTTCTACTGAAAAGAATTGAAGAGAGCATATTTACAATGGGCGATAGCCATGAAGATAGGATGGTCGTTCGTTCGTTCACACGTACCTCTAATACCACAAGAAAACATCTGAAGATTCAAGCTCAGGCTACACAACTAAGTTTATACTTGGTTCACCCATGGCGGGGCACAAGCCCCCCCCTCTCTCCACTCCTCCCCCGTCATGGGGGAGGAACCACCCACTCTCCTGGCATGCCTGATGGCTTGCCAGGAGAACACTGCCATTCTGACCCATCCCTCTCCCCACAGGCACGCCTGATTCGCCCGCCCTGGCCTGTCGTGGCCAGCCCATCCCTCTGACCAGCCCCTCCTCCCCCTGGGCCCCCCTGATCAGGACCCCCCAGCCAGCTCCAGTCGACTGGCAGGGGCTCGAGAGCCAGCGATGGAGAGGCAGGAGGGGCCAGGGCCATGCCCCAGCCTCACCTGCCCCCTGAGCTGCGCTCCCAGGCCCCTGCTGGCCTCTTGGGGTTGGGGACCTGAAGAGGGGCCGCAGGCGCGCGCCATGGGCCCCCGCCGCAGGGAAGAGAGGAGGAAAAGGGAAGAGGGAGGGGAGGGGGGAGTGGCAGCTCTCCCCTCCGGCGTTTACGTGTCTTTTCGCCCCGTTTGGGTAAGAGAAGACGGGGGCGCCAGAACCAGGAGGGAAGGGCCGCGGCTCGCCGCGGCCACTCGCTCTTGCGAGGAGAGATTAGCGTTTCTGGGCTCCTATTCATGAGTGCCCCCCCCCCCCCCTGCGTTGTTTTCACCCGAAAGGGGTTTTCCCCCAGCGTGGACTCGAGGAGAGGACGTGCTGGGGTGCGCGGGGTCGGTGCGTGCACTGGGGGGAGGACGAATATCGGGGGGAGGGGGCGGTGCCCCCTCCCCCCGGTAGCACTCGGACACCTGGCTCGTCAGGCATGGCGGGATTCCGGGACGGAAAAGTTGTGTCCAATTAGCTAGTGGGGTTGGCTAGGATATAACATTAATTATTTTATTTTATTTTCAAGCTCAGGCTACAATTGCTAGCTATGATATTTCCTCTATAACACCACGCACTCACGGTCACGGTACACGATACTGACTCACGCTCACGCCATTGCCTATACCTCAGAACACTCACCACCTTTATGCTGCTACTGCTCCCCCCCCCCACCCTACATTCCCTTGTCTTCGGTTTCGGAGGGTGGGCCCGCGTGCACTACGTCAGGCCGTCGGGCCAAGCGCGGGGGGCGGGATGGGGCAAACCTGCAAACCTGCTGTTGTCTGTTGTGTCTTCCCCGCCTGTGGCAAATTAATAAGATAAACATAAATAAATGTCCTTTGCATATGTCCTACCGTGCCCCCGGGGGGTCGCGGCCGCCGCTCTTCGAGTCTTTTTTGAACTACCTCAGCGCTTTTGTGGTTTTTGTCGGCCGCGCGAGATGTCGTCCTGCGTCCTGCACCCTGCACCCATATCACAAACAGGCGTGAGAATTACCTTTCTCAAGCCTAGCTAGGGCTCGGTAGTGATTCATCGGTACTCACCTATGTAATCGGGGGGGGTTGGCGCCAGCCAAGGAACTACTGGGCAGTTTTGGAGAATCTGCCGGCGTTAATCGATTAATAGTTAATAGTAATAGATAGAGGGGGGGGCCAAAGTGAAAGTGGCTACCGACAGAGGCGCCCACGGCTACGAGGCCAGACGGCCAGGGCCGGGCCGGCGGCCGGCGGACCCCGGCAGGCAGGACAGTTCTCTCCACTCTCCCTTACTTGGAGGCACAGGGCACAGGGCATAGTGCATAGTGACATATAGTTAATAAAGTTATGACTAAGTTAGGACATTATGACTTGATGACTTGTGACTTGCTGCACTGCTGCACGCTGCACGTTCTCACACCGGGCATCGTGCTAGGCTCACCGTGCACATTTTCAATCCGTATTGAACCCGGCAACAAAGAGGCTGTGTTGCAACGTGGAGTCCTTCACTGCTTTCTGCAGATCGCCGTGCATCTTGCCAGCCGCGGAGGAAAAGAATACCCTTTCCACCCCTGCCGATGAGAAAAAAAATCTTTTAATGTTCTTGCCTACCTCCGTGCGTTGTGTTGTGCGCACAGGCAGTGCGCGTATCGGCGGGACGTCTAACGTCTGGCGCCGCGGTAGCCATAACGCCAGCGAACATATGTATATGCGTCGGCGCGGGATCGGGGTTCGTTCTGCGTTCCGGATTATGCACAATAAGGCGGGGTCGGTGGCACATATTTTGGGCTTTAAATTATAAGTGCTCCACGACGTTGCAACCCAAGAAATAACCCTCAATGTCATGCATGAATCTCAATCAATTGTCAATTGTTGAAGACAACACAAACGGTGATCATCGGCTGTGACGAGCGCACATGCTGGCGGGGCACATGTTGCACAACGCGACGTAGTTTCACTGCTCGTCACTGTTCGTATGGACGCGACAATGGTACGGGCAACCAGGCTTTACCTGGTGCGACGCCAACGCGGGCTTCGGTTGCGCTCACGGACGTTCCTCGCGGTTCTCGCTGGCCATTCCTCTTCGCAACTCAAATGGCTGCACACATGGTAGCAGCGGCTGGCCGTCGAGTGGCTCCCTACCCAAATACTGCAATCAAATACTTAACAAAGCGGTTTCACTTCAAGGCATCTTGTCCCCTCAAAACATTGACCTCTTCCCTTGCATGCGCGCTGCATGCCCCCTTGTGCCTCAAGTTGGCGATGCTATGGACGAATGCACGTCCGGAGAGCCTACACTGATCTAGGAGAGCGAACCAGATGCTTGGTGACGGCATGGTCGCGCTATGCAGATCGGCTAGATCGGAAACTATTGACGCGGGTATGGACTGCGGCTGTGCTTGCCTAGACTGCCCGTTCTCCCCATGCGCTTGGTACACTTGCATCTGTTCATTTGGGAGACGGATCAACGGATGCGCTGTTTGCCTACACCGAATCTGCCACGGCGTACCTAGTGCTCTGGTGGGCAGCAGGATGTTTGTCACGCGCTCCGTTGTGACCTACGAGGAGGCAGGGGTACGGTGGCGCTCAGCGGTCTTGTTGGGCTCCGTTTGCACCGACGCTACTCGTGCTCCCAGACGCGCGAGGCAGCACACATCGAAGCAACGTAGCAAGCCGTTCAAATCAAAGATGGGGGACACGAGAACATGATTCGAGAATTCGATGCCGTTCTTGGTGTAGTTGGTCACCACCACCTGCGCCGCCTCCCCGGCGGCCGCCCGATCGAGCATGTGCCTGACCTGGTGGAACTCCGTCTTCTCGCCCTGGACGATGCGCAACGTGCAGCCCTTCACCTCGCCCCACCTGAAGCCGCAAAAGCCGAGCCATCCCGGACTGGCCTCGATGATCCGGAAAGGCGCCGCCGGGAGCGTGAGCACACGCATCTGCACGCCCTCCTCCCATACCCCCTCATCGAGCACGCTCCTGTACTGCCAGCGCCCCCTGACCAGTGGCGGCCTCGGGCTCTCCTCGCCCTGCAGCTGCTCCAGTGGCAGATGTGGCTCCGCCGGCTCCTCATGAATAGTCTCCACAGGTAGAAGCAGCGGGTGGGCCACCCTCGCCATCCACGTGCTCGGCGTCGAGCGAGGGAGCCCCAGAAGGCCGACGCCAGGCAGGCAGCGGAGCGCCTTTGTGCGCCGGTGGACGCAGCGTGAGGCAAGGGCTATCAGGAGGGAGAGGAGGAGGATCGAACTCCAGGAGACGATGGCCAGCCACGAGGGCATGAGCGCGGCGCGCCGCGCGGGGGGGTGCACCGCTCCCCGCGCAACACCCCCCCTCAACCCCTCACCACCACCGCGGACCTCTCTCTCTCTCTCTCTCTCTCTCTCTCTCTCTCCTTCTCCCTCTCTCCGTCTCTCTCCCCCCCTTCCTCTCCCTCTCTCCCCTTCTCTCCTTCCTCGTATCTCCCCTCGTCCGTCCGTTCCGAGATTACTCTCGCATGCTCTTCTCTTTCCATTGAATCTCAGTCTCTCCCTTCTCCTCCTCCTCTCTCCCCCCCGCCCCCCCACACTCTCTCCACTTTCTTCCTCCGCTGTTCTCCTCAATAGACACACCGGCAAAGAAAATTGTCTTCATTGACGGAACCGTCGAAACCTTAGTACTCCGAGAGACACAGCTCTCCCCTTTTTTCTCTCCCCCCTTCAAATCCTCCTCCCCATTCCTTAGGCCTTCTCTCCCTCTCTCTTACCTTCGCTCCCCCTCTAAGAGACCCCCAACCCGACCGCGAGGCGCCGCCTCTCCTCCGCTAGAAGAGCCCCCCGCCCCCCCTCTCCCCCCCTCTCTTCTCTTCCTCCACAGCTCATCCATTCATCTCTTCTCTCCTCTCCACCACACACGCTCTTCCTTCCTCATCCTCCCCCTCTCTCCGACGACTCCCATTCTTTCATCCTCCGCCACGTAATCTCATGTGAACGAAGGAACGAATCTCGCGCGGCGGCCCAAAGGGGCGGGCGGACGGCGCCTTCCCCCCCCGCGCCTCTCCTCCCTTCCGCGGGGGAATGAGCGGCAATCTTCTCCTCCTTCGTGGCCGCAATCACTTTCTCTCCTTCTGCCAAGTTCTTCCCCTCCCCCAGCGCCACGTCGCCACAGGAGGAGCCGAGATAGTAGGAGAAAGGAGGGGGAAGGGGGGGGGGGGGGGGACAACAGAAGGGGGCGGTCCGCAAGGGGAGCGCCGTCGCCCCCCCACGTCCTCGCCCTCCGCGCCCACTTTTAAGAGTAGGAGATCTTGACGCCGGTGGGGTGGCGGCCGCCCGCAGTGGCAGTGGTGGCGGAGGATCTTGACACCGGTGGGGTGGCGGGTGGCGGCCGCCCGCAGTGGCAGTGGTGGCGGCCCCCGACGACGACGACCTGTAGTACCGACGGCCGGCGTTCTCCGCTGCCGGACCGAGCCGCCTCTCCTCTCCGTTCTCCGTTCTGCAGAACAAGCCTCAAAGCGTGGCCGGAATCGCCATCGCGGGACACTCCGGATTCTGACATAGAGAGGGAGGAGAGAAGGAGGAGAGGAGAGGAGAGGAGGGAGCGGGGGCGGGGGGTGGAGGGAGAGAAAGAGAGAGAGGAGAGAGGGAGGAAGGGAGACTCAACCTGAAGAGGCAGCGTCGCACCGTCGCACCATCTGCGGGTCTCCTAGATGGGAAATACGTATTTACCGTATTTGGACAGAGGCCAAATACATATGTATTTGGCTGTATTTGAAGCGTGTCTTGGGTTGTAGGCCTCCAATGTATTTGAAATGTATTTGGCCAGAGGCCAAATACATATGTATTTGGCTGTATTTGCAGGCCCCAGCACCGTATTTCCCATCTAGGGCGGGTCTGCGGGAATCGTTACAACTATTTTTATTCTTCGAGGCTGTCCGAGGCGCCGACAACGACGACGACGACGCCAATAAGTTTTTTCAATAATGAGTGTTCCATCGTAGCCAACCCCACGAGCGAATTGGACACAACTTTCCCGTCCTGGAATCCCGCCATGCCTGAGCCAGGTGTCCGAGTGATACCGGGGGGGGGCACTGCCCCCTCCCCTCGATATTCATCTCCCCCCCCCCCCTCCGTCCGCCCTATCCCCGCCTCTCGCGCCATGCGCAAGGTATCGGTGGCCGCACTCGGCATTGCGGCGTGGCTCGCGGCAGCGAGGAAAGTAGCGCCGGCGGCGCCGCAGCAGTTCTCGGCGCGGATTGAGATCACTGCTCACCAGCTCAATGCCACCGCCGAGTACCCTCCGTACAAACGCTACCTGACTGTCTATTTTGACTTTGCGGTGCGCTTCGCGACAAATCTTCTCTCTTACTTCCTCTCTCTGTCTCCCTCCCTCCCTCTCCTCCTTGCACCGTCTAACTCCCACCGCACCCCACTACACCCTACCCATTCCCCACCGCTCCCTCCGTGCCCAATGCGGGGCAGGTATCTCGCCTCTGCATGAGCATCCCGAGCATATGGGAGCTGTGGGGAGGGGAACAGCATGAAACGGCACACGCATATGGGAATGCACCCACGCACGTTCCTATTGTCTCGGCATTTGCAGGGCCGACGTGCACGTTTCGACTACGATAGGGTACCTCACATGCCACCTAAGTCCTTCGTGCGTCGCTATGATCTCGGGTGGGAATGGATGGTCACGGAGCTGCTCGACTCGAAAAAGTGCCAGCTATCGAAGTTGCGGGAAGCTATGCCGATGCCGCGGTTTCCGGACAGCTTGCAATTTATCGGACAGGAGAGCGTCCGTGGTGTCATGTGCAATAGATGGAGAGAAGAGTACGGTGCGTTCTGTGGGCCCAGGCCGCTAAGTTTTCTTTGTGGAAGTTTGTTGGGTGGACCAGCACTACACATGATCTTCCGGAGACTTCAACTCGTGATAGCCGACAACGCTGCGACCACTTAGGTGAAGAGAACGTCGATCTCTTCGTGGCCACGGAAGTTGGCTTCCCGGTACGTCTCGCAGTTGAGATGATTGAGGAGACGTCAACCGACCGGAGAATAGTGCCTTCTTTGACGTATGACGTCTTCGATTTTGTGAAAGGTCCTCCGATGGAGGACGCGTTTCGGATGAAGGTAATTCGACCCTGGAAGCATCTTAGGCCCTGAGCCGCTGTTGAGATGAAGCTGCAACTCATCTCAGCCACCACACCATCGGGTGTCGCTTGCGCGTAGGCGTCCTCGTCTTCGCCCATCTTTTTTCAGGACGCTGTGTTGCGGGTAGAAGACTGTGAGAGAGTCGTAGAAGACATGGGTTTCCCGTACATCCACTTCTTGCATTCCTATCTGTACGCATAGTGATGACTTCTGATCATTCGTGTGGCGAATTCCTGCGATAGGCCTTCGAGCATCGACTTGGGAAACAGACCTGACATAACCAGCTATAGTTTGCGATTTTACCATACGCACAAGTCAGGACGCCCTACTCGAGTAGCCTGCGCTGCCTAGAATGACTCATAGGATATTTTTTTATTCTAAACAAAATTTTATGGGTCGCGGCGCGGCAAAGGGACGGGACTAGCGCTTACTCAAGACACGACTCCCTGCCGCGGCAAGCGCAAGCACCCTTCCCCCCTTATGCCACCCAGCTCTTCACTAGCTTACTAGCTTTCTACCTGCGCTAGCCGAAGCGCCATTCCCTCTACACTCAGACAGCCCCCCATGCCGCGATCTTATTTTGGTCTCGCAGGCAAAGGGCCTAATGGAGGGTGAGGAGCAACTCGCAACTCATCAAAGAGGAGCTGTGGGGATAGGCCCAGGCCAATACTTGTACAACTTGTTCTGCAAGTTTGGGTGGCTCGCCCAACTTGCCAGAAGTTTGGGCCCTCTCTACAAGTGGCTGCAAGATTGGGGCCGTGGCGCCGGGCTCTCTACCAGTATCCAGTATAATAATCTCCTCTTTATTAGTAGACAGCAACATGTTCCCTCGCGGTGAACAAGTTGTCGCGGTCAACAAGTTGACTCGGTGAACAAGTTGTCGCGCGGATGCGACTCTTTAACATAAACAGGGCCTTTCATGACAGTAAATTGGCCCTCTCTCTTGCCCTCTTCAGCTCCGAGGAGACAGGCTGCGGCGCGCGGCGCGGCGCGCGATGTCGGGGCTAGGTAAGCCATGCCAGCCCCCTCTCCCTCTCCCCTCTGCCCACTGCGTGCTAGCCTGCTTGCACGTGTGAGCCCGTGGACGCGCATCTCAATCCTCCCTCACCTCCTGCGTAGGCAAGCGTCACTGTACGCGACGAGCTGCGTCGCTCGCGGAGGCGGAGGGTGACAGCATCCTCCCTCGGGATGGCGTTGATCCCGAGCCCGAGCAACGCAGCACAAGCGAGGTGGTGGAGAACGAGGAGGAGGAGGAGAGCGAAGACGACGAGCCCGTGCGGCGAAGGGCCGGCAAGACCATGACCCCGGGCCTCGCAGCCTTCGGCGACAGCGACAACGACGACAGCGACGTGAGCGACATGGACAACATCCCCGACATCGACCTGACGAACGAGGTCGAGGTGAGCGTGGGCACGAAGCTGCTGCACAAGGACCTGGGCGAGTGCGAGGTGATGCACACGGGCATCGGCACGATGTACGCGAGCAGCGAGCACGTGCAGGTGGAGTTCTTTTCCATCACCATCAACAAGACCGTCAGACGTTGGGTGCGACGAGCTGATTTGCGACCGAGAACTTGTACGTCAACTGCGGGTGCCTCGTCGAGCGCCTCTGCCCGTCGCTCTCAGTCCGGGCCATCTAGGGGCGGCAGCGATCCATCGCAAGCATCTATCGGCGAGGCTTTCGATGAGGCCCCAGAGCTAGCAGCACACGAGCGGGACAGGAAGCAGAAGCATTTACCCCCGGTAGGGGTGCGTGGTGCGCGTCGAGGCAGTTCACGTAAGACGCCCGAGCCAACAAAGGTATCCCCGATGGACCGCATCAAGGGCTTCCCCGAGGACACATTCACGGTCGCCGCCTCGAAGCTCTTCTGCCGGGCATGTAAAGAAGAAGTCTCGTTGCTCTTCACCATCGTCAAGGGTCACGTGAACTCCAACAAGCACAAGGCTAACAAGATCGCGTACCGCAAGGCGGAGGAAGCCAAGGACGAGCGCAAGGCTTTCATGGACGATTACTACAAGGACAATCCCGACGAGGCGGGCAGCACCATCGAGGGAGAGACCGTCGCCTTTCGTTGGGAGGTAGTGGAGGTGTGCCTTGAGAGTGGCATTCCGATTGAGAGGATCCGTGGGCGGCTTAGGAAGTTGTTCGAGAAGGGTGGCCGGTCGCTAACAGATTCTTCACATCTGAAGGCGTTCATTCCTAAAATTGAGAACAAGGAGAAGCAGCTCATTCAGAAGGAGACGGCTGGGCAGTTCCTGACGATCAGTTTCGACGGCACGACGCGCATGGGCGAGGCGATGGCCATTTGCGGTCGTTTTGTAGACGCTGGCTTCAGTGCGATTGGCAACCGCCTGCTCTGCTTGAGTACCGTCGAGAAGCATATGGATGGCGTGGGACTTTTTCGTCACATTGCGAGCACCTTCCGATCCATTAACCTCGATCCAAGCCGCATTGTTTGTCTTGTGCGTGATAGCTGTTCCACCAACGGTGTGGCGTGCCAAAAGCTCATGGACTTGTGCCCGAACGCGATAGATATTATGTGCACCTCGCACACCTTGCAACATACAGGCGAGCACATGCGGCTCGAAGTCCTTGAAGACTTTCTTACTCCTTGGCTCACTCTCATCTCTCACACGCACGGCGCCCGGAATCTTTGGCTCGAAATGATGAAAGTGAGCATGAAGGGATATTCGAAAATTCGGTGGTGGTCACGCTGGGAGGTCATGAAACAGCTTGCAGAGAATTTCGGCGACTTGGAGAGATTCATCAAGAAGTTGGAGGAGTGTGGCATAGGTGATGCCACCACGAAGGCGATGGCGCGAGTGATGCTCACGCAAAAGAGGCAGCTTCAATTGGAGCTAGCCCTTGCCATGGACTTAGAGATTCTCTGCACCACAACTTACAGGCTTGAAGGCGACGGTCTCGAGATTTTACTAGTGTATGACGATCTCGAGAGTATCCTCGAGCGTGGGAAGACCATGGGTGAGGAGCCCTCTCACCTGCCCAATGTTGCGAGCTTGTTGCGTGCGAGCGCGAAGCTGGGCGTCGGGACTAAGACCAAGGAGTACTACGAGAGTCCATACCACACCTGGTTCAAAGGTGTGATCGCATCAGTTCCCGACGCTAGGAACCGCGGAGGTTGGACGATTCGATATGCTGGTGGTGATACACTGGTTGTGACTGATGAAGAGGAGATCCGTCGGGCCGTGGACGTCTCCACCCTGCCTGAATGGGCGGCCCTTGTCGCCAAAGTTAGGGGAGCCTTTAGTTACTTGCGAGATCGTCTTACTGATAGTTGCGCCTCGCCGTACCATTGCCAAGAGCAACACCGGCAAACGGGGTTGCTGCGCGCCTTCAATCCAGCCTTTGCCCATGGCAAGGTTGACGCACTTTGGGTTCATCAGCTCGCAGACATTCCTTCATTCAGTCATTTGCCTTCAATCACGCAGAGGCTCCTTGATGAGCTTCCCACGTACTTGAGCACATGCCGCGCGACTCGCATTGATCACTCCGAGGTGCTGACATTTACGAAGGAGGTGTTGTGTTGGTGGGCAAGGAACCACACCAAGTTCCCCGCGTGGGCAGAGGCGGCAAGGATCGCCTTTTGCATGACTCCAAACTCGGCTTCGTGTGAGCGCGTCTTTTCTTTATTGGCCATTATGTTTGGTCCGAATCGTTCATCGTCACTCGCTGATCAGATACAGGCGTCATTACTGTTACGTTACAACAACAACAAAAGGGAGCAGGAGGCCATGTGAGTGTGTGTTATGTGTTATGTGTTATGTGTCCAAATTTACGAGTTATTTCGTTATTTCCGAAACTCTGCCTTACCCCTAATTGCTACAACTACAAGAATGGCTACAAGTTTGGGCAAGAATTGCTACAAGAATGGCTACAAGTTTGGGCGGGCTGTTGCAAGAATCCCGCAAGTTTGGCCCGCAAGTTTGGGCGAGTTTTACTACAAGTATTGGCCTGGGCCTATGTGGGGAAGGAGATGTCTGAGTGGGGGCGCTATAGCCTTGCGCTAGGCATGGGCAGCGACGCCGCCTCAAGCCTCAACACATGCCCTCCCTCTGGTCTTGAGTTGAAATTTTTGGTGCTTGAAGAAAAATCTGAAGATTCAGGGCTATACACCTACTGCTACTGCTTTGCCGGCATTCTCTACCTCTCATAGACACCGCCGCTTCCTCCCCTTTTCCCCACCTTTCCGCCTTCCGCCTTCCGCCTTCTCCCCCTCGTTCCTTTTGCTCTTTGGTCGCGGGGTACGGCCCAGCTGCACTACCTTGGGTCCGGCTTTGAGTGCGCGTACCGGGCAGGCGCCTTTTGATCAGTAATGTTGTCATTGTCTTCGGTGCGGCTAGTGGGACTCCTAGTATAGTCGCATGTCGCATGCCCACTTGTTAGGCCCAGGCCAGGATATCCGGGATATCTATTTGGATATTTGGGCAACTTTGCCGGAAATAGATATCTTTTGGATATGCCTGGGATATTGGGGCGTGTGTTGAGGCGGTGGCGCCTAAAAAAAACCTATTGTCCATCTTCGGAGAGCAAGCAGCGAGCAGCGAGGTGGAGAGGGGGTGACGAGGGCGCTCTGCCGCCGAAATGCCACAAGGTGGGCTTGCACTGCTTGCCCCTACCCGCGTCGCCCTACCATTGCACAATCACCCTTATGCCGCTCGTGGCTCGCGGCTCGCCGTTTGGGGCAGCTGCATAGCTGCATCATCAGATTAGTCATCATGCGCTCGCGCGTGCGACGCGGCGAGTGAGTCACACACATAGCCCAGCTTGCTGCCCTTGCCCGCCCTTTCTTGCCCTTGCTCACGCGCGTGGGCGTCATCGTCACTCACCCGCCTGTCATCTCCTTGTCCTTGCGCAGTATCGAGCCGCTCGAGGCGCGCCACGGCGCGCCTGCGCAGGAACGACCGTGAACGGGTATTTTCATTGTTACAGTGTATGTTTGGTGCAAATAAATCGTGCGCCCTCTTTCTTTGGCGGATCAAGTGGAGGCGTCAGTGTTATTGCGATTCAATTGCAACCAGCGGAGGAAAGTTGCAGCGTCGGCGTCGGGCGTAGATATTTATTTATGATTTGTTACTATGGTGTGCCGAGGTGTATGACGATGTGTATGTGGCCCATGATCTATCTATGTATCAATAAGCAAAATGAGATGAGTAGGACTGTTGACTGTGGTATCATATTTCGTGCGAGTGTGTCGAGTCGAGCGTTGCGGGAGGGTTCTGAGCCACTCCGTCGCGAGCGGCACCGGCGGTTAGCGCGGCGCTTTGGCCCTCCTCCCCACCGGGAGTCGGGTGAATGAAATTCTGGATTGGGTCGGGCAACCGCCGTTGAGCGCCTCACGGTCAAACTCGTTCACATTTAACTGGTCAATCATATCGTTCAACACGCTATCGAAGGCGGACTTTAGCTCTTCCTCCTCCTTCTCGATCGTCTCTAGCGAGGGCGGCTCGCCAGAGGACAACCCCGGACGGAACACTGGTCGCGCCGGGTGCGATTGCCTTGACAAGCAGAGCGCCGATGTAGTCGGCAGCGCGCTTTGTGCACTCAAGAGGAGGGGGGGGCCTGCTTCTGGTGTTTTGGACAGTCCTCGGTGGCTTCCGAGTCGAGCAAGCGCTTCATGCTTACGACCGCGTAGGTGGCTTCACCCGGAGCGGCGGCTCCCTTAACTAGTACCCCGGCGGTAGAAGAATCATCATTCATCTGCAAGGAGTACGCGGACGGTGAGCGCTGCAAAGTGATACCTCGTGACCCTTGCTACCCCCACGACCGCCCGCGCGGCGAGCCTTCTCGCGAGCTTGGGCGGTCTTTCTCTCCCTCCCTCCTACCCATCCACTCCGTCAGCCAAACGGAACAGTGCCACGTGAGGGTATGAGGGGGGGGAAGCATTGCTCTAGGTGCTGCTTCCGCTCGCCCGGCGCTGCCCTCGCTCAGCCCAGCCACTGTCCCTCCCGGTCAGGAGACGTTGGCGCGCCTCTCCGCCCGCCCATGTGGACGCATCTCCTCCCGCCTATGGGACGCCTGCGCGCCTTCGTACGGCGGGGTGGGGTGCAACCACCTGCTTTGGGGTGGCTGAAGGGAGCGAGGGCGCGGTGAAAGGGCAGGACCGGCTGCGATGTCCCCTTTTCTACGGTCAAATCGCCTTGCTGCACGTTTGTACTGTAAAAAAGGGGGTCCTTTAAGTAGAACTTATACCGTCCACATGGGGGGCACTTGCGAAAAAAACAACCAAACCTGAGGTTGCACCCTCTCCCCTAGCCCCTGGTTGAAGCAGCGCTCGCGGCCTCCCCTCCCCCGGGATTTAACATGAAGGGAGCTGGGGGAGGGGATGTGGTAGGTTAGGGAGAATAGATAGGTCTATCACAAGCACTCTGCCCCACGCGGTGCTAGTAGCGGTTAGTTTGTTAAGTTTTGGGGGGTGATGGCGAATGTAGCGGTTGTCCATCCACATCGAACGAATGTCTTCGCTTTCATCGGATGTAGGGATCAATGTCGTCTCAACTATTGCACACAAAAAGATATAGATCTGCTTGAAGCAAACTAGTTTATGGCGGCCAAGAAAGAAATGTACAACAGCCGAGCGACCTCATTGCGTATCGTCAAAAGAAATGCATGACAGCTAAGCCACCCCATCATGTGTCGTCGTCCTCGTCATCCTCCGCATCGCTTGATCGTTGTAACATCCGGCTTATGTCTTCCAGCACGCTGGATTCATATTCATCTAGAGCGTCCTCTGCCTCTGTATTGCCGCCTCTGATCACTGGTATGTTCGCATCGCCACTCGAAAGGTCTTCCACGGGAAGGATGAGTTCTAGCGACTCGCGTGAGAGATACTTTCGATCTCTCAAGACGTCTGGCGGAACCATTCGCGCTGCCACGCCAACGCCGAGAATATCGTCCGTAGCGCGCTTGGCCACGTCCAAATAGAAGAGGGCCTCGATCGGCACGATCATACCGAGATTGGCACGCAGCTTTGCGAGCGACTGCGAGACGTCGGCTTGAGCGCCGCATCGCCTCCAGCCGCACGCACCCCACTGCCAGCCGATGACCAGGCGATCTTGCTCGCTCAGCGACTCCGAGCTTGCAAGCACGGTCGCCGCACGCTCGAACTGCGCAATCAGGCAGGGAGGTAGGGCCGCATCGAGCTCGCTCCACTGCCGCGCCTCTGCAAGCGCCAAGCTGCGGTCAAGCGCGCTCTGCAACGCGAGCACATCGTCGAACGCGCGCCTCGTCTGGTGCTCTGTGGGTCTCTGCGTGCGAAGCTGCTGCCACTCCTCTTCCAGCTGCCTACGCGCCGGCGCCAGATCGTTCTGAGAGCGAAGAGAGAAGAGCTCGTCATCAGCGCTCAGCGGCTCTGCATAGGGTGCCGCACTCAGTCGGCCTAGCTGCTCATGGACGAGTGCTCCGACACCGGAGGCAGCAGTAACGGTGAGAGCCTGCAGCGCGCGGTTGACTATGACCCGCCGCGCTAGCTCCGGCCCCGCCGCCACGCGAGGAGGCCAGAGCAGAGCAGAGGCGAGCAGACACACACCCGCCATCGGCGCGCCGCTCATCCCTTCTTTTCTTCTTCTTCTCTTCTTCTCCCGTCCGCCTTTTCTTCTTCTTCTGATTCCGTTTTCCCTCTCTTCTCTCTCTCTCTCTCTCTCCCTCCCTCTCTCTCTCCCTCTTTCCCTCTATCTTTCTCTGTCCGTGTATATATGTTTTCGTGTGTGCTCGCCCCCCCCCCCCCCCCTCTTCCTCTCATTCATTCTCTCTAATCGGCGAGCTTCATTAAAATCTGACAACCAGAACTGGAATTTTTTTTCAAATTCAGTGTTTGCTCAGTGTTGAGTGTTGGAGCGGTGGTATTCATAACTCCCCTCTCCTCCTGTTGACGCGGTCATATTACAAGCCCGCGATTTAAAAAATTCGACCCCGACCCCCGATCCTCGAAAACGGGGGGTCAAAATGCGACCCTAAGAGCGCGGACCAGGAACCGGCACTGTATACGTCATAAACCGACCCCCCCGAACCCCGAAATTTTTCTAAATCGCGGACTTGTATTCGGTGTTGGTGAAGCGATAGTCTGTAGAACTTGGGTGCTGCCACCTGCCGCCAAGTGATCCCTTCACTAGCCAATCATTCCGAGCAGCTTCTCAAGACATCCACTTTCAGCTGAATCATTGAGGTATCGATAACAAACCATCAAGGCATGAACAACAAGTCAATGCGAGACAACTTAGTATAGATTAGCGGCAGCAACACCCATGTGGAGCAAGCGAGCTACCAATACTCCATGATTAGTGTCCAACATCTCAATCGATCAGGCGGCCTCATCCTCCCCCTCCTTGGCGTGGATCGGCGCCTGCGAAGGCGCGGATTTCAACGCGAGGAGAGCGAGCAGCAGTCGGCGTGCTTTCACTCTATCCAGGTGCACGAGCGGCGCAGCGCTTGCAGAGACCCCTGTGCTATCCTGTAGTGACAGGGCGATGGGTGGTGCCGAGATGGCGCCCCGCTGGCCTGGGACGGCCTGGGACGGCGCGTTTAGCAGCATCTGGTGGCGATGCGCCCGCAGCTGCGTGGCAGCATCGCCCTCAGCAAGAGCGGGCAGCACTCCCAGCAGCATTGTCTCAAGATCACTCCTGTGAATCACCATGCGACGTGTGCTCTGCGTCTCCGTGTTTAGCCACGGCTTGGCGGGAGCAGGAGGTGGCAGACGTGAGGCTGGAGCTGGCGCGGCGTCCTGAGGCGCACCGGGTGTCTTTCGGGTGAGCAGTCTGGGTGAAACGAGCAGCGTGCGCACCGGACGAAGCATGCCGAAGTGAGTGCGACAGCTGAGGGATCATTTCAGGGGCGCACCTTCCGAAGGCGAGCAAGGTCCACGCCGTGATTTTCTGGCGCAGAGGTCTGCTTGGGAGAGCCGTCGGCATCTGGATCGGCGCTCGACCTCTGCGAAGACGTGCCGGACTTATCCCTGTTGGCGAACACGAAAGTGTTGTTGGCGAGCCGCAGCTGGATGAGCTTTCTGAAGAGCGCCTTGGACTGCGGTCGAGGCTCCACAATCGCCATTGGCTCCAAGATCATGCCCGACCGGTTGGCGGGCCGACCATTGACTAGTATATGCTTGTGACCGATTAGATGTCGCGCAGCAAAGATTGAAGGCACCTGACTCACCGTGAGGGGGGCGGGTATCCGCTCAACGTGCATGCGCAAGGAGGAGGGAAGGCGCAGCCTGGCCTCGGCTGTTGCTCCACGCGCGGTGGCTCTACGCACCAGGTTGCAGCGGACGAGGAAGCGATCAAGCCTGGATTCCAGATCTGCGACAAACGAGTCCATCGTCCCCTTGCGCGCGTGCAGTCTTGCTAACTGCTTGAGCCTCTGTCCGCCCATGTGTGGCGTTGCGGCGAGGATGCGTTTCTTCACTTCCATAGAGGCCTGGTAGGCTCCCTTGCGCGGGAAGAGAATATGTAGCTTCTCGCCCTCGGCGGGCGGACCCTCGCGTCGCCTTGGCACACGGCTCGAGAGCCCGCGGCTCACGAGTGCACGCGCGGGCGAGAGCAGGTTGCTGCAGCGCGAGAGCATCGCGGCGGCGGCGGCGGCGGCGGCGCGCGGCCCTTCGTGCGGGTAGGTAAAGTAAATAGTAAAAAGTAGAGTGGTGGGGTGCGAGGGCCGAAGGGTAAAAAGTAGAAAAAATCTCACTACGAGCCGATGGGTAAAGTATTAAGAAAATTCCGACTATGAGCTACGAGTGCGGCTGTGCGGTTTGAGGCAGTCGAGGGATTTCGCAGAGCTGGAACTCTGCTTGAAAGATGGTTGGAAGAGCCAGCGGAGTTTTGTTCCATCAACCAACAATGGCGCCAAAGCGAGAAAAACCTCTGGTAGTAGGTAGCTAGTAGGGAGTAGGGCGGTCAAACTCAAACTCAAACAGGGTCTTTTGAACTACTAGTAAGGGTTGGGCTGCATTTTTGGACCGCGTCGCGATGCCCAATAAAAATCTCCAGCCCCCCCCCCCCCCCCCGGTGCTTTTCCCCGGAGAGTCGCCCGACTTAAGTCGGTTGTCGCATCACGACCCTCTACGTGCGCAACTGGCCTTCTAAGGTTATAGCCTTGAAGTTCGCCATCTCACTCCTCAAGGAGGTGAAGTTGAGGGTTAGCTCGGCGAGGGCGTTGCCGAGGCGGTCGAGGCGGGCATCCGGCGGAGGAGACAGGGCTGGGGAGGGCTGGCTTGGTGGGGGGCCAAAAAGTGTTGGGGGAACGAATGGGGAGGGCTGGAAGGGAGTGCGAGGGGGTGAGTGGGGTGGGGCCTCAAGGTGGGAGAGGCTAAGCTGCAGCTGTTCTATTTGTGAGCGAATGGTGGCAGTGATGGGGTTGGCGGGCTGGAAGGCGTGAGGCTGGAGAGGGCTGTATGGGTGCTGTGTGCTGTGGGCTTTGGTGGGCAGGCAGCGTGTGGAGGTAGGGCTGTGCGGTGGGCCAGGCGGTACGTGGGTCCCATCCAGCCAGTGTTGGTTGGACAATGATGGAAAAAAAAATCTTCTTAAAATTCCCCGCTACATACGCGGCATGAGGCAGTGTGCTGGTGTACCTCCCTACTACCCGCCTTTACCCCTATCAACCCCCTCCCCCTTCCCCAGTTCCCTCTTTGGCGGAGAAGCTGGTTCCGGGGAGGCCGCGCGCGCTGC
The DNA here is from genome assembly GCA_018136815.1 of Isochrysis galbana. NCBI lineage: Eukaryota > Haptophyta > Isochrysidales > Isochrysidaceae > Isochrysis > Isochrysis galbana. The sequence goes on along the minus strand of CM030933.1, from coordinate 2,633,268 downwards.
TTCGGCCAGGAGTTGGAGAGAAGGGGGTGGGAGACTGTGGCTCCTCCTTCGCTCTAACGTCGGCTCGCATTTCCGTTCCTTAGGTCTTATGTATGTCTCGTACGGATTTTCCATGATATCCCTTGGAGTTTCTACTAAAGAGGTCTAGCTCTGGCTATCCTAGCTGATGTTTCGTATATCCAGGCCTCTCGCCGCCTGCAAGAGGTCCGCCAGTTCCGAAAGCGTCCGACCAGACGCATCGCGCAGCTGCTCCTCTGTCCAAAATCCTCGCGTTGGTGTGAGGATTTTGGACCAGACGCATGCGCCTTGAGCCTTGAGCAATGGGCGCATCGCGAACGCCGCGAACGCGCCGTCCGGGACGTGCTGCTCCACACGCGCCGCTGGGGAAGGCAGCACGGGTCTCGACACTGCCGCGCAGCGCGCCTGCACAAGCTGGGGGAAGGCAGCACGAGCCGCAGGGTCTCGACACTGCTGCGCAGCGCGCCTGCACAAGCTAGGGGAAGGCGGAAGGCAGCATCGCGCCACGGTCAAAAAATGCAGCCCGGCCCTTACTAATGGCCATTACTAATGGTTAATAGCCCCTGTTTGACCGCCCTATCACTAGTCACTAGTAGCTTAGCGGACACCTTCAAGAATGTCCCCCCCCCCCCCCCCCCCCTTGTTCTCGATGCGCCGTCCTCGCGTACTCGATCCAGGCTCCATTCTCGTTGATTACGTCCCTCTAGGCTCTAGGCTAGCCTCACGCCTCGGCTAGGGCTCCGAGTTCAAATTTCAGTCCTAGCGAATCAAATAAATAAATCACTCGGACACCTGGCTCCAAGCGAATCAAGGGTGTTGACTCGGCAACTCTTGAGTTCCCGTTGAGTCGTTGCAAAACCCCTCCATTCATTTTGGATTTCGGATTGCGAACTCAATAGTCACCAGAGACTCAACAGCGCGCCGACGCAGTTGAGTCGCCCACAGCTGAGTCAGTCTTGACTTACCTCAAAACCCCTCTAATATCTTTCTTTTACAAAAGAATGCTCCCCCATCCCGTCTGGGCGTCCCCACCCGCTCGATCCCCTGCCGCGCGCCCCCCGTGAGTTCCCTCCTCCTTTCTCTTTCCCTCTCTCTCTCTCTCTCTCTCCCTCTCCCTCTCTCTCTTTCTCTCCCTCCCCCTCTCTCTCCCTCTCTCTCCCTCGCTCTCTCCCTCGCACTCTCTCTCTCTCCCTCTCTCTCTTCTCTCTCTCTCCTCTCTCTCTCTCTCTTCTCTTCTCTCTCTCTTTTTCTAGTAGAGAGCGCCAACCTTCTTCACCCCCCCCCTTCTACAAGAGCCCTACGCGCTCTCTCTCTCTCTCTCTCTCTCTCTCTCTCTCTCTCTCTCTCTCTCTCTCTTCTTCTTCTGTTCTCCTCGGAGTACTATTTCTCTCTTCGCGCTTCTCCTTGTCAGGAGAAATCGTGCTTTTCCCTTTGGTTCTTCTCTCTCTTCCCTTCTTCTTCCTATCAGTTTTCCTTTCTTTCCTCGGTGTGCATCTCGTCCCACACATTGAGTTCTTCTTCCTTCTTCTGTCTCTTTGCTTCCGGCCCCCCTCCCTCCCTCCCTCCCTCTCTCTCTCTCTCCCCTCCCCCCCTCTACTCTCTCGCTTCTCAATTTTCTCTCTTCCCTTTCTTTATATATCCCCCTCTTTTCTTCTCTCTAAAACTCTCTTCTTTTCCCTTACTCCACAGCGGCCTTCGCTCCGCGACCACGTCACACGCAGTGCTCCCCCTTCTCCCCCCCGCCCCCCGCCCCCCCCGCCCCCCCCCCCCCCGCTCCCTCCTCTTCTCTCCCTTCCCCCCCCCCCCCCCTCTCCTCTCTCCTCTCTCCCCCTTGACACGCATGCGGCTCGAGCACCCGAGCACGCTGGCATCCGTCGGCGCCTACCGCGACCAGCCTGGCCGTCGTACGCTCATCGCTGCATTCTTCTTCCTCCTCTACACCCTCTCTCTCTCTCACGTGTGGCGCACTGCGGGAGAGCCGTACCGTGCGGCACTTGCAGAGCGAGAACGGATCGACGCAGCGGCAGCGGGGAGAGCTGGATTGGTAGAGACATCCCCTGAGATCGATCCTTTCCAGGATGACCAGCTCCTTGAGCACGACGAGACGCCGTTGGCTGGAGCTTCACCGGCAAAGGGAGCACTCGAGTTTTACACGGAAGGCAGCGCGAGCAGGCTGAGGCAGGCGCTTCTGGGTGCGACGGAGGAAGAGGTGGGCGCGGCGGCCGCGGCGGAGTGGCAGGGGATGGGACGTGTCGAGCGCGCTAAGTGGGAGCGCATGGCCGAGCTCGACCGCGCGCGGTACGAGCGGGAGCGTAAGGCGGCGCTCCGTGCCGGTCTAGAGGGTGCTGGCGCGGAGGCTGACAAAAAGAAGCAGGAGCTCGAGGAGCTGGAAGCGCTTGAGAAGAAGGAACGTCCGCTTCCCCACGAGTGGCTGCCAAGCGCGGCCGCATGCGTTGGCCTGTTTCTCCTCTGTACGGTCAACGCGCTCTTCTACCTGATGTGCCGCTGGTCGATGGACTTTCGGCTGCGTGCCTTCTACATGCCATGCACCACTGTCGAGCCGGGCGTATACCTGTGTTTCAAGCCAGAGAAACACAAAGGCAAGCCTGGGCTGGCGCGCGTCGTACGCTCGGCCTCGACCGGTCGGTCGGTCTGCGAGTTCCAGCGCCAGAGGTACGAGTACTTTGCGCGTGGCGAAGAACCGGCTGCCGAGGGCGACCAGGACGCTTCTCCACCTGTCGCCGAGGGCTGCGACGGCGCCGTGCGACTGATCCGCTCGCCGTGCGCACTCCACGTGGTCGCGTACGTCGCCTCGCGTGGCCTGCAGACCACTGACGAGGTGGCCCTACGCACCGAGCAGTTCGGGCCCAATGTGCTCTCGGTCAAGACACCGCGCTTTGTCGACCTCTACGTCGAGCAGCTGCTTTCACCACTTGTGGTTTTCCAGATTTTCTGCTCCGTGCTCTGGTTGCTTGACGCCGTCTCCTACGGCTTCACCGCGTTCCAGGTCTTCTCCATCCTTCTTCTCGAGTCAACCTCCGTCATGCAGCGCCAGCGCACCTTTAAGACGCTCAACTCGATGTCGGCCAAGCCCTTTGCGGTGCAGGTGTTCCGCTGCGGTAAGTGGCAGAAGCTCTCCACCACCGACCTGCTGCCGGGCGACCTCGTCTCGCTCTTGCCGCCGCGCAAGCCAACTGGTGCCTCGTCCATTGCCGAGGGCGCGCCAGTCGGCCCCGCAGCCGTGCCGCCCGAGCCGATTAATGACGTCGTGCCATGCGACTGCCTGTTGCTGCGCGGCGCAGCGGTCGTCAACGAGGCCTCCCTTACTGGCGAGTCAGTCCCACAGATGAAGGACCGGCTGACGGTGAAGGCGGATGACCCGTCGGCCGCGGGCCGCGCGCTCGACCTCGACGGCGCCGACCGCGTGCATGCGCTCTTCGCCGGCACCTCGATCATCGCCTCCTCGCAGCAGAGCTCGGCTGGCGCCGACGCGTCCAATGCGGGCGTGCCGGCCACGCCGGACGGCGGCTGCCTTTGCTTCGTGCTGCGCTCGGGCTTCTCGAGCTCGCAAGGCGAGCTGATGCAGATGATCGAGTTTTCGCAACAAGCCGTCTCGGACGACTCGCGCGAGACCATCGCTGCCCTGCTCCTTCTCTTCGTCTTCGCGCTCGTGTCATCGGCATACGTCTTCCAGAAGGGCCTCGAGAAAGGCGACCGCACGACGCATGAGCTGCTCCTCAAGTGCGTGATCATCCTCACGTCAGTGGTGCCGCGTCACCTGCCCATGCAGACAGCAATGGCCGTCAACACTGCGCTCATGGCCCTCCTCAAGGCCGGAATCTTCTGTACCGAGCCCTTCCGCCTACCGATGGCGGGGAAGGTGGACTGCGTTCTCTTCGACAAGACGGGCACGCTCACCTCAGACAAGCTTGTACCCGTCGGCATTCTCAACGCGAGCGGCAGCGAGGGCAAGCCGCCCAAGCAGCTTCCGGTGGTCGAGGCGTCGGCCGACGCCGCCATGGTGCTGGCCGGCTGTCACTCGCTCGTCGCTATTGAAGGCTCTAAGCTCGTGGGCGACCCGATCGAAACGGCCGCGCTGGAGGGCATCGGCTGGCGCTACGACGCGCGCTCGCAGACGTCGCGCCCCGGTGACACCGAGCCCCTCGAGAGGGTGATCACTGCGTTGCAGAAGCGGCTTGAGCCACCGCCCGCCCTCACGCCGCAGCAGGTCGCTGAGGGCGTTAGGCCGCCGCCTCGGCTCACCGACGCGCAATGCTCGTCGGTGCGTAAAGAGCTTACCAACGCGCAGGCCGAGCTCAAGACGGTGCAGGACCGCCGTGCTAGGTGCAGCGTGGCGAGCGTCCGGCTCGTTCATCGGCACCACTTCTCGTCCGCCCTCCAGCGCATGTCGACCGTCGCTCAGATTACTGAGAAGGGTTCGTCCGCGCCTTCCTTCCGCGCACTCGTCAAGGGCTCGCCCGAGGCCGTCGAGGCACTGCTGCGTGCCGGCCAGGTGCCTAAGTGGTACTCCGAGGTGTACCGTGGCCTCGCCGAGCGTGGTATGCGCGTGCTCGCCCTCGCCTACAAGAATCTCAACAGCGTCGCTTCGGACGCGCAAGCCACTGCGCTTCCGCGCGAGGAAGTCGAGTCCGAGCTCTCATTTGCCGGCTTCGTCGCCTTCGCCTGCAAGACGCGGGCTGACTCACCGATGGTCGTCGGCGCGCTGATCGACTCAGCGCATCAGGTCTTCATGATTACTGGCGATGCTCCGCTCACTGCGCTGCACGTCGCACGTGAGGTGCACATTTGCTCGCCTGACAAGCCAGCGCTACTCCTAGTTGCAAACGCCGATGGGAAGGGCGCCGAATGGGTCAATGCAACCGGCGCGTCGGCTGAGACCGTCGCGCCCTTTTCAGCGGCCGAGATGCACGCGCTGAGCCAGCGCTACGAGCTGATGGCGACGGACGCCTCAATCGAGGCAGCTGCCGAAACGGATGACGCCGTCTGGGCGCACCTGCATGACCTACGCGTCTTCGCACGCATGTCGCCGCCAGGCAAGGCCAAGGTGATCCGGATGCTGCAGGAACGCAACGGACACAAGGTCATAATGTGCGGCGACGGCGGCAACGACTGTGGCGCGCTGAAACAGGCCGACGTTGGCCTCGCGCTTCTGTCGGGCTACGGAGACACCAACACGCGCGGTGAGACTGCCGAGGACGGCCCCGCCCCCGAATCGTCGACCGCACCCAAGGAAGCCAAGTCGGAGGAGGCGCTCAACATGCAGGCCAGTGAGCTCGCGCGCAAGGCAGCCGAGTCCAACCGTATCCAGTCACAACTGCTCAAGGCGAAACAGGCTGAGCTTCAGGCCAAGCAGCAGGAGTGGATCCGCGAGGAAGTCGCCGCCGCCGAGGCGCGCGGTGAGGTGCTGGGCGTGATGGGCCACATGAAGATCATGAGGTCGACGCTCGGCCGCGTCCACCGCGAGATGATGGAGGAGCGCCGCCGTCTGCAGGCCGTCCACGGCAACGTATTCGACAAGAAAGCGTCCATAGAGAAGCTCGCTGCTGAGATGGGCGAGGCTCAGTCTGATTTGCCGATGGTGCGGCCGGGCGACGCGTCCGTTGCAGCACCCTTCACCTCGAGGTCGCCTTCGGTCCGTAACATCGTCGACCTCATTCGGCAAGGCCGCTGTACGCTTCTGTCCGCGTTGCAGCAGCAACAGATCATGATGCTCGAAAGCCTTATATCCGCCTACGTCCTCTCCTCCCTCTCTCTCGAGGGCTCACGCGCCTCGGAGCGCCAAATGATCGCTTCCTCATGGCTGCTCATGATCGCGCAGCTCGCCTTCTCGTACGCCTCGCCCATCCAAAAGATGCACCCGCAAAGGCCGCTGCGGTCGCTCTTCCACCCAGCCATCTTCGTTTCTATGTTTGGCCAAGCTGCGCTCCATCTCTTCGCCATGCGTACCGCGGTAGAGATGGCGCGTGAGGAGATGGGCCCCGAGAAGCTGCAAGAGGTTGTCGAATTCTTCAAGCGCGAGCGGCTGCGCGAGCTCAAGGAGGAAGCGCAGGCTGCCGCCGCGGAGGAGGGCGACTACATGGCGCAGGCAATGGCTCTATGGACCACCCCGTTCATGCCTAACTTGCTCAACACCTGCGTGTTTCTCGTGGAAACATCGCAGTGTATTGGGGTGCTTCTGGTCAATTACAAGGGCCGACCTTGGATGAAGGGCATCTCCGAGAACCACCCGCTCTTCCTCTCCGTCTTCGCCTGCGTCGCCGGCTGTGCCGTTTGCGCGTGGGGCGCCTTCCCACAGCTCAATGCCCTTATCCACCTGGAACCCTTCCCGAATGACGAGTTCCGTTGGAAGGTCATGTCGCTCGTCGGCATCTCGATCCTAGGCACCTTCCTTTGGGACCGGCTTTGCGTGGCGATATTTGCACCAAAGATCTTCCGCGCGATGCTCGATGAAGCGCTCGCCTCCAAGCCCTCTGATGCCCTGCCGGCCCTGTTCTCGCTCGGGAAGGTGCTAGTCGTCTTGCTCATTCTCGGCACGGGCAATATCCTCCTCATCGGCGGGGCCTTCTACATGTACAAAAAATACCAGGGGCAAACGGCGCAGCAACTGGGCGGTGCGTGACGTGCGCTGCGGGCTCGACACTGATGAATGAGGCCGGTCGCCCGTACGTCGCCGGCTGCTATGCGTGCTCTACTGTAGGGACAAGCACGCAGAGAGGCTGCCATGCCACTCACCGCCGGTATCTCTATGCTTGCACACACACGGCCGACTAGATTTGCGAACGCCGACTCGCCCCTTATCCTCACTTCTTCAAGCTTCTGTGAAAAGGGGGCACCATTGCACCAGAGACGGTAACCCGCTATCGGAGGGCGGCAGCACTGCACTGTTTTCGGGCTTTTGCTTGCATCGGGCATGTTAGCGCATTTCTTGCGCATCATTTGCTACTGCCATCGCCATTGCTAATGCCCATAGCCTGAGCTTTTGTGCTTGTTGCCGTGATGTTGTGCTGTGTGCGGCAGTGCGCGCAATGCGGCATCGAACGGTGCGTAACAAAGTGCGAATTTGAAACACGCATCCATGTCCTACTACTAGGGCGGTCAAACAGGGGCTTTTCGACTATTAGTATTAGTAAAGGTTGCGCTGCATTTTTTGACCGTGGCGCGCTGCCCAATAAAAGAACTCCGGGGGGGGCTACCTGACGCTACGAAAATCTTCGTCAAAAAATGGTGCGATTCGCCCCCCCTCTCGCCCCCTCCGTCACTCACGCTCTACCCGTGAAGAATTTGCGGTCGCGCCCGCGGGGGGATCGGTTCCGTTATATCTTAGCTACATTCGGCATTTGATTCCCGCCCAATGCAGCGCCGTGTCGGGCTGCCGACAGTTCGAGCGCCCACCCCCTGACCCTCTGGCTCTGGCATCATTGCCCGCGCAGCCCGCCACCCAGCTCATCACAACGCGCGCACGCGCGGCTACCCTGGCTACCAGTGGCCTCACCCCGACCATCCCGACCCGCCCCTCGCAGGATTCGCCCTCTCTCAAACTCGGCATCGAGAACTAGGATCAGCTCACCGACGCGGCCGTCCACGCATGGCTGACGAGCCGACGAGCCTGCGGCGCGATGAGGCTGCCCTCGCGGCCCTCCTCTCTCTGGCAGTGCCAGTTCCGGCGCTGATCGATGAGGCGAGACCTGTAGCCCATCCCGTGGGCGGCCCCAGGACGGGCCACGTCGTACGTCGTGGCTCTCTACGCCGCGGCGAGCGGGAAAGCCCAAGATCTTGCCAGAGCGCCTCACAGTGCATCTGGCGGGACACCCACCACCACCACCCAAACCCAAAGCAAAAATCATCTTCTGCCGCTGGGTGGTGGGCTTGGCGCTTGGCAGGCGGTATTGGGAATCAACCCATACTGCCAATGACGCGCAGTAGCGCAATAAAAACGCTCCTGGCACGCGGAGCTCGCGCAGCCAAGGCGCACTCCAAGGTCTTGGCAATACTTGTGACATGAACATGAAGTCAAGGGCAGAGCCGTAGACCGCGGAGCCGACGCGGCGTTTGTCGATCCCCGGTGGGCAGCTAAGACAGAGGGCCTTTGACTGTCCGCCGCCAGGCCTCAAGTAAGCATCGGCAAAAGCGGCGGCGGCGACGGGCTAGTAAGTGGGGGCGGGCCGGCGGCGAGTGCGCGAGGTGTGTGACGGGCTCCGGTGCGCCCTCCGGCGGCGTGTTGGTGGTGTGAGGCGCATGGCGTGGCTAGGTGAGCGGTGCGTGTGCATGTCCAGCGAGGCAGACGCGGTTTGACACGGCGGGGCGGCAGACCGTGTAGATGTGGACGAGGACGCCCACGGCCATGGCCGCCGCCAACAATAGTTTTTGAAAAGACAGGTCACGAACGCATCGCGAAGGTGCCAAAGAGCCATAGCAGTTCTCTCCGGACGGACGCCTGACCACGTGGTCGGTAGAACCCGTTCTCCTCATTCCCATCTACCCCCCCCCACCCCCCACCCCGTCAACATGCGTCTCGTCATGCGTTTGGTTGAAGTTTTGGTAGTGCCACACTAAGCCGGCAAACTTATGTCCAAGTTAACGCGAGTCAGGGTTGTTGTGTGCGTAGTACATCTGACTAGAATCGCGGAGCAGGTCGCCAAACAACGTTGGGACGGTGTGCAGCCGAGCGCGTAGCGGTGGGATGAGCTTGGACTCTGCCCTTCCCTTGAATATGGCTTCATATGGCGTTTGGGGGGGCGGGTTGAGCTGAGCGTCCCACTGCGGCTCGATGAACAAAGCAAACGTTTCGCGGGAGATGAGCGGTGCTCCGATGGGTGAGATGTACCCGCGCACCATGTGTGGTGTTGCGTGCACAACTCCTCCTGAGAGTATCTGGCAAAAGATGGGCATCCGGGCATGGTCAAAGGCTCATCAACGTGAAGCGGAGGGGTGTTGTCACACTCGACGTGCAGAGAGAAGCAGGGCTCGGGCCCGGACGTAGCACGCACGTGGCATATTGCCGGCCGCATGCAAAGAGGCATACCTGTGCCGCTTCGCCGATCTGAAATCCTAGCGCATCGGCAGGCGCTGAGATGTGAATCTGCTCGCCATCGCCCCCTTCCACATATAGCCCGGCACCTGGCGGGGCGGACACAGGAGCACCGTTCTCCTCATCGAGCCAGAGCGCAGGTACCAGTCCTGTGATGGTTGAATTGTCGTTGTGCCAACCGCACCACGAATCGGACTGTGCATTGCCGCTCGAGTTGGCGAAAGCGGTATTGCCGACCTCATCCGCAGCTTGCTGTATTCCATAGTAGTGGAGGAGTCTTCCCACCGCGAGCCTTGAGCCCGGCTCGAACGAGGCATCATACAGCCGTGAGCCGTGCCCTGGCCGCTCGGCGGCGATGAGCGCGTCTAGACGTCGTATGATCGGCTTAGCCACATCGTACACCAGCCGGCCCATTCGCTTGAACGCCTGCTCGAGCTGCGGCACCTCAGACGGCCAACGGTTACAATTAGTGTACGGGTACGCCTTTCGCACCTGAGAGCATATTCGTCGGGAGAGAAATCGCGCATGCGGAAAAGTAGACGCTGGCTTTACGAGTGCGTATTCGTTCATTCGCGTGCGTGTTCACACACAAGTCTGGATTGCGGGGCCACACGACTGTCTCGTGAGGCTGGTCTGCTCGCCTGCTCGTTTCCGCCTGACGGGTCATCAAACAGTGGGTTGGCGTAGAAGGAGCCCTTCGCATTGTCGGGCGTACCGTTGAACTTCTCCCTGCCGCGCGACCAGCCAATGCAGTAGAACGCGCGCTCGTCTTCATACCGTGCGAGAGTCGCCGGAGGCAGCCTGGCCAGCTCTCTCGCGAGTGGGAGCAGCGCCTCTCTCGCCTCTGCTGCGCCCGGCACACCTCTCACGAACAGGATGCCCAGCCCGCCCGGTCCATAGGCACGCAGAATCTGCTGGTCGATGTGAATATCCACGCTCTCCGAGGACCCACACAACGATGTCCAGTCTATGCAGACCACAGGCGACGAGGAGGAGGAGGCCATCCCCTTGACTCCCCCCCCTCCCTCCCACTTTCTCCGCTGGTTGCCGTCCGCCGGCGCGCAGCGAGGAGAGAGAGAGAGAGGGGGGGGGGGGGAGGGAAGAAGCCTCCCTACTCCCTACTTCTCTCGAGCGCTTTATTCTTAGTTAGAGTAGAGGCTAGATAGGCAATAAAGTACTGGGGCCTGCGACTATGTACAGCCAAATACATATTGTATTTGGCCTCCGGCCAATAGAGGGTTTTTGCAGGCCGCAATAGGGCCCCAACAGCCCCCCGCCCCAACAGTGTCGGGGCGCTGTTGAGGCTCTATTGCGGCCCTCTTGCAAAAGGAGAAAATCGCGTTTTCCTCTCAATAGTCAATAGCGGTCTTCTCAACCGCGGTATAATACCGCGGTATAGAGGTATAGAGCATCAACGTGCTAGATTGGTGGCGTTGTCGCGATCGTCGTCTACCGTCGGGCCCAGGCGCTCCAGATGTCCTGCCGAACTTGGCCAAGATGGCCCGCCAATATCTCGGACGGTGAAGAAAGGAGAAACCCGCAACAGGCAACAAAGGACAAACGCGTCGAATAACAGTTTGAACCATTGCACCCTCTACCCTCTCTCTACTCTCTACACTCCACACAAGGCAAACACATGAGAGTAGGACGACGCATGCTTGACATGCGAATGCGAAGAGATTTGTGAGAGTAGGACGTTGTGCCGGACACACAAATGCGGCAATGGGCGTTTCGGGCGGCGGATAGATAGGCCTCTCGGGTCTCCGCGAAAATATTGGTGAGCAAGCAAGAGATGCCTCTCGTTCAAGTAAATTTGGAGAACGGTTCACGAAGCTGCGGCCGATCGATGTTGTGGTGTGTTGCACTACCACATACAGATCGTGCACAGCTCGCTCATGGGCGCAGTACCGGGACATGCGATGGCGCTATTGGCTAATTACTAAACAGAGCGGCACACAATGATGGAGTGCCGGCGACGCTGGCTCACGCAGCATCGCCCAATCGGGGCTGGTGTCACGGCTGGCATTCGCCTGCGGGACGGAGCTGTCGTAGGGCTGCGCGTTTATCTTCAGCCTTGAAGAGGGCGCCACCGGCGACGAGGGCGTTTGCTCCTGCGGCGATGAGGAGGCGCGCGTTCTTGGCGGAGACTCCGCCATCCACCTCAATCCATGGATCCATACCACGTTGCGCACACAGGCGCTTTATGCTGTCGATCTTGCGTAGCGCAGTGTCCATGTACATTGGACCGCCGTGCCCAGGGTTTACCAGCATGACGACGATGACATCGATAAGCCCAGGCTCAAGCACCGGCTCGATGACCGAAAGGGGCGTGCCCGGATTCAGGACAACGCCCGGCGCACAGCCCGCCGACGAAATCAGGTCTAGGGTCGCCGGGAGCTGAAGCGTCGCCTCGGGGTGAACGGAGATTATGTCGGCTCCCGCCTGTGCAAAGTCGGCGACTCGGCGCTCGGGCTCAATTATACTGAGCTTGACATCAAAGACAGTGGTCGGGAAGTGGTTCCGCAGCGCGGCGACGACAGGCGTGCCAAAAGAGATCTTCGGGACCATGCGGCCGTCCTGCACGCTGAAGTGGAGCCACTCGGCGCCCGCCTCCACCGCCTCACCCAGCTCACTGCCCAGTTGAAAGAAGTCTGCCTTGGCGACCGAGGGCGCCACAACAAGGCGGCCCTCCGCCCGAGTCTCACGCAGCGCTATGAGCCTAGAATGGCCCAGCTGGTGCGGCAGGGCGGCGCTGTGAGCGGCAGAGAGGAGGAGGAGGAGGAGGAAAAGAAGAGGTAGGCCGATTGGGCTCAGACAGCCGTGCGGACAGGGCATCCGTGGAGAGAGGTGGGGGTGGAGGGGAGGGGGGGGTCTGTCTTTGCTGGACTGCCAAGATCTCTCTCTCTCTCTCTCTCTCCCTCTCTCTTCGCGCCCTTCCTTTCTCGGTCCCCCTCGATTCTTTCTGTCCCTTTCTCCAAAGTCTTTCCTCTCTCTCTCTCTCTCTCTCTCTCAGCAGTCTCTCTGGCGCGCTCTATTCTCGGCTCTGTTCTCGTCTCTCTTCTCTGTGTTCTGCTCCTTCTCTTTCTTCTCCTCGGCGGCCTCGGTGAGGGAGCCTCTCCCCCCGCCCCCTCGCTCTCTCCTCTCTCTCTCTCTCTTCATCCTCTCTCCCCCCGTCCCGCTACTACTCTATCTTTGTCTGGACGGATCCTCCTCGCGGGGGGCGGGGGGGGGGGGAAGAGAGAAGAAAACCAGCGCGAAGAGAGAGAGAGAGAGGGGAGTGAAAACCGCGCGAGGGGGATGTGGAGTGTAAGAGGAAGAAGAGAAGATTCACCCAAAGATAGATGAAAGAGATACATGGGGAGTGGAGCCAGAGGGAGAGAGGGGGGGGGGGGGGGGGGGGGAGGGGGAGGAGGAGGAGAAAGAAGGAGGGAGGAGAAGGAGCTATAGTAGAGGATGCTGAAGTATATATTCGACGGAACCCTCTCTCTCTCTCTCCTGTGGGCACGCGAATGAATCAGAACTCTACTCCGTACCCTTACTCTCACGCTCTGCTCTTCTCTTTCTTCTCTGCAACTTCCTCTCCTTCAGCTCTCTCTTCTTTCTTCTTCTCTTTCAAGAAGAGTACACTCCGGGAAGAATCTTCTTCTTGTCTCTCTCACACACACATGCTTGGCCTGGATCTCCTCTCTGCCTCTTCCTCTAATATCTTCCACCCCCTCAACCACCTTATCACCACCTCTCCTTCCCTCTCCTTCCCCTCTCTCCCTAGTACAGTCCTCTCTCTCCCTCCCCTCCCTCTCTCTCTCTCTCTCCCACCTCCCCCTCAGGCGCCGCCCCCCCCCCCCCCGCCCCCCCTCCATCGGCCTCCCCTCCCGCGTTTTGCCGAAGATGTCCCCCCTCCTCCTGTGGCCCGCAGGCGGAGCCCTCTCCCTCTCCCTCCCAGCCTCCTTCTCTCCAAATGCAAGCCTCGCTCGTAATCTCTCCGCCCTCTCCTCCGCAGCCTTCCTCCCACAGCCACCCGCCTCCGCCCACCCTCCTTCCCCCCACACCTCCCTCTCCTCCTCTTCCTCCTCCTCTTCTTCTTCCTCCTCCTCCTCGCCCATCTCCACTTCCTCGGCGACTCTCCCCTCCGCCGCCGCCTCTCCCTCCCTCCCCTCCTCCTCCTCGCCTTTCCCTTTCCTCCCCAACTCCTCCTCGTCTCCACCCCCCCCCTCTCCCAAGGCACGCCGCCACATCCCCTCCGCTCGCCGCACATCTCGATCCACCACGACGTGCAGCGCGGCATCGTGCGCATTGAGATGACCGAGGCTGCCGTCCTCATGTTCTACCTATCCGGCTGCGCCTTTGCCATCTGTGGGGTCGTAGTCGGCTGCACGCTCTGGCAGCGCACGCACGCGCAAGCCAAGCACGAGCCGTGTCAGTGCCAGTGGTGCAAGGGGGACATCAAAGAGCGGCGCTCGCTCGGCAAGGGCGGATTTGGTGAGGCGGCGCTCGCGCGACGGCACGGCCGCACGATCGTGCTCAAGAAGATTGGTTGTGGCTCGGTCAACGACGCCAACCAGGCACTCCTCGAGGCTGCTTGTCTACAGAGGCTGCACCATCCGGGCGTGGTGACCTTTGAGGACGTCTTCCTCCACCGTCACAATAATGGCGGCTGCTCGGTGATGATCGCGATGGAGTACTGTGCCGGCGGTGACCTCATCGACAGGATGGCGTGCAAGCGGAATGAGCTGCCGTTGACGGAGGCACAGTTGCTCTCTTTCTTCGCCACGCTGTGCCGGACGCTCTTCTACGTACGCGCAGTGCCCCCGTCCGCGTCTTTTTCGGCGCGGTTGCTCCTCCCTCACGTCGGGGCGAAGTAACGAGCTCCTTGACGGCAGCTGGCTCACTCATCTGCCTGTGCCTCACGGTCCTCCGTTTGGCCCGTTGCAGGTGCACTCGTGCGGCGTGCTGCATCGTGACCTCAAGTCAACCAACGTCTTTGTCACGCGAAACGACGCTACCGTGAAGCTAGGGGACTTCGGGCTGGCTTGCGCCGGCCTCTCACGCCGTCGGCTGAGCGGGTCGCCGCGCCGTCACTCACGCTGCGGAACCGATCTGTACATGTCGCCAGAGGTGGAGGCGCGCAAGCCGTATGGCGCATCATCCGACGTCTACAGTTTGGGCTGCGTGCTCCTCGAATTACTGCTTCAAGGCATGCTGCGCGAGCGCCGTCTGGCAGAAGGGCGTAAGGAGTCAATTGCTGCTGCGCTCGACCTAGCGCGAAGGCGCCACTCGTGGCAAATGGGCGAGGAGCTGTCAGCGCTCGCATGGCGCATGCTTGACGAGTCTCCCAAGACCAGGATCGACCTGCCGAAGGTGAGTGTTCTTGCCGCTAGATTCGACATGCCATCGGTTGGTGTAGCGCTGCGCCTCCGAGAGGTAGGAAGAGCTCGCCGGCTGCGTCCACACATAAAATGTGCCCTGCCCTCTTTGCTTATATACTGGTGAGATGAGCCCTGCTCTCCGTCAACGCGCAGGCCGCGGCCATCGCCGACAGGTGCCTCCAGGCTTTGACTGCGTCGCGTGGCGCCTTTCCCGGTAGCCTCGGCGCTGCGGCTGCACACGCTCCACCGCATGGTGTGCAAGGTGCCGGGGCTATGCTGCCACCGATTCACAGGGGTGGCTCGTCCAATCTTGGGGTGACCATCGACTACTCCACCTCTAGTGACGGTTCCTTCACGGCGGCACTCGCGAGGGCGGCCAAGAAGCACAAGCCCATGGGCCAACTAAACCCACCACGCCGACGTAGGCTGCGATACGCCGAGTAGACGCGACTGGCTGTCCTCATCCAAACGAGCGGCGAATCGCCGGTGGAATGACCCAATGGGGGCCTTCCAACGGTAATTTTGAAGTTGTTCTCTCGCCGCCACTTTTGGCGTACGCCATCGTCAAACCAAAGGGTTTACGCCGCCTTTTCTAGAGCATGAAATGCGCCGTTGAGAGCCGCAGACTCAGCTTCTAGGTAGCGCTTGTGCGGCTTGGATGGTTGGTGTTGGTGTGCGTGCTTGCTTGACCTTGGACCTCATGTGCATGTGCGAGGCAACTGCTTCTTTCTATCATTGTGTTCATATGCAGTGATGGTGCATCAGTTCATCAGCTGACACCAACTTCGAGCTTACACTGATATCAGTAGCTGATGTCAGCTGATCAGGTCCATCAGCTGATTTCACCTCAAAGGCTCTGAGCGAGCAGAATGTCAGCTGATATTAGTGACTTGTGTCTTTGCGGCAAAGATACATACCGGCAGTCTGATAACGGGCCCCTAGCGGCTCAGGTGGATGTCTTTTTTGTCATACGTTCATGGTGGCATTGAAGGTTGAAGGCAACCCGATGCTGCTGCTCGGGAACGACTTCTTGGCTACACACGCTGCTTCGATTTAGGTCGCCTCGGCCGAGTTACCTCAACCTACTTTTATAAGTGGGGGTCAATGGGGGCCTCGCGCCCCCCTCACTCCATCGCGGACACCCCCCGGGGTGGGGGTGGGCCCGTGCACAATCAACTCAATCAACCCCAGCCCCTGCACCCGGGCCGCACCCCCGAAACCGATGAGGGGGGAAAGGCGAGGCGGCGGAGTGAGGGGAGTAAAGGGCGTTGTCGGTAGGGATTAGTGTCTACTGGTCCAACGATAGGTATATTAGCCCTGAATCTTCAGATTTTTTTAGCTAACATAAAAACGGGCAAGCAAAGCCCTACTCTTTGCCCACACGACCGACTCGGCTAGAACCGCCCAAGCGGGAATGGGCAGACAACAAAAGAAGAGGATAGACATAAACGACTTTCATCTCCTATACACGGTCGACCAAAACGGACACCTCAAGCCTAGTGCGGAACTTCTCGCGCTAGCCTCCAGCAGTTGGGGGTAGCACACATCGCACATCGCTGAGGAACCCAAAGCGTAGAATAGTAAGTAAGGTGCGAAACCCGCGGACACTCGCTCGCGGCGCATAAAAGGCACGCAACAAACGTTCGCAATCCTCAAGCGTAAACTTAGCGAAAGTATCCCGGCAGCACCACGATAAAGACATCCAACAAGCCTGCCCGAACCCGCACTGCGAACTAGGCTCTTGGTAGTGCGTCACCAGAGCCGGACCCCGGAAACCGACGCAAAAGGAAGGAAGGGGGGGGCAAGGGACAAGGGAAAGGGAGGAGGTGGAGGGAGGGGATATAAGGGCGGTGTCGTAGCAGTGACAGGGAAACCTAGACTTAGTAGGCGAGTAGCCCGGAATCTTCAGCTGTTTTTTTTTTTGCATTCGCGCTATTGGGCGCCGGCGCGCAGATGCGTATGCGCTCGTGAAGCGAGCGCGGAAGTGTAGAGTGTAGGCCCTTCAGCACGGCGCGCGGCACGGCATATTTCGCTAGCGCATGCGCGCACGGTTACTATACGCGGGTGCACCCACCCCAACCCGCGCGCATGGGCAGTTAGCGCGTGCTGCTTGCGCAAGCGCATGTTGCCGGCGAGTAAAAAACCTGATACGACCCCGTGACATTACACGTCATTGCACGGCTCACAACATGATCGCTTGCCAGATACTACGTACTACCTTGTGAGCATCCCATGGTTAGTCCATGTCGCCGCCTCACCACCATGGGAGCAGCAAGTGTTGCTGGTCGAGAGTCCGGCTTCGCGATTGTCGAGCACGTCCGATTGCTCAGAGTCTGAGGGATGTGACCGTCGTATCTCGCCCGCCATTGTATCGCCACGCGCTTTCCAGAACATGCCACCCAATAGCGGGATCTTGAGTTGTGGTGCACATGGTAGATCGTTGCATCTGCAAACTATCTCCCACCAACGAAAGCAGGTTCGTCGCCCTCCTGTGTCACCACGGCGCGAATGATCCTTGCGGCTATCGGGCGCGAGGTTGATCGCAACGAAGCCTAGAACAACCATCAAGGCGCCACCGACCTCTAACACACTTGGCGCAGATGCATCCACCATCCATGATGCCGGAAAAACAACTTCGGATCTACGTCAAGACGCAAGGGGGGGTGTCCGGTCGGCATAGCGAAAAAAAAGGTGCCCAACAAAATGCGCCGTTGTAAATGGGAGTGCTCAATGCTTCGGATTGGCGGGCAAACCGTACGGTTGGTCGGGCAGTGCGGCTCCAGCGACTGGTTAGAGCAAGAATGATGGAGTGGCAACATTCGCTACAGCGGCCCAACACGAGCCCTGGTGCAAGTCACGGCTGGTGCAGCAGACATCGCGAAGCTCACATCATGGCAAGGGGCACCGTCAATGAGAGGCCGACGGTGGCCGCGGCAGGTGACGTGAGCATTACGGCCTTAGCCCATAGCGTATCAGAAAGGACGTTGTCGGCCATCCCCTGTGATGCGTGCAGGTACCAGGCCACGTCAGATATTTCGTGAAGGGCCACCATGGAATCACGTGAAGCATGCACACCTTGAGGACGAGCAGCCCCATGATCCGGCCGCCCTGCTCTCCCACGAGAGGCGAGAGGTCTTCAACGCCAGAAAAGTGCAGTGCCGCGACCACCGGTGCAAATATCAATGCATTAAATGCGCCCAGCAGGCCAAAAAAGAGTGTCAGGTCTGTGGGTGCACGCAGCCGAATCGTTACTGTGTACACGGCGTATAGGAAGGCGGAGACGATGCACAGCATGACTCCGACGGTGTTCTCATGTGGCGCACTATCCGGGAGCGAAGCGAATGCTCCGCCTGTGACATCTCCACCCCTCTCGCCGCTACTTTCAGCGCGCAAGGCGCTGATACTGTCGGCGTTGTCGACGTGAGGAACCTCCAGGACCGTGAGCGCGTTCCCCAACCAGCATAGAAGGACTCCTAGCAGCTTGAGCCAACCAAACGGCTCGCCTAGACAAACGATAGACAATAACAATGTGAACGCACTCGACGAGGCAGATATGACTGTCGATACCGTGACGGTCGTGTGTGCAAGCGAAGCGTTGTACGTGAAGTTGGCGGCAAACCAGATGGGGCACACGATGAGCGACGAGATGGCCACCACACCACCTCGAGAGCAGTTCCGCGGTGCGGCCATTGCGCGCAGCTCGGTGTCCCCTGCCGTGTTTGAGGGCGAGGTGCGGTCTGACTGTCTCTGCCCTCCGGTCAAGCCGAACCCGAAATACTCACCCTCCGCGTCAGAGAACTCCTCGGCAATCGCCGGAGCCTGCCTGTCCTCGCGCAGCTGCCCCTCCACATACACCGAGCGTCCCACGCCAGCACAGCTGAGAGGGGAAGCGCTCAGCGCTCTGTCGTCTGCCAGCTGCCCCACCGCACCCCGCGAGCTTGCGGCGCCGGAGCCTGAAGACAAAGAGCCAAACGATGCCGAGATAGAGCCGTGAGGGGACGGAGGAGAGCCGAAAGAGCGAGAGAAGTAGAGAGAGAGCACTGCTCTGCCTGCGGCCGTGAGTGAGCGGAGTGGGAGGAGGCTGACGAAGCAGCTGTTTGCGAGGTAGGTGAGGAAGAAGGGGCGGTGGAAGTGGAGCTCCGAGAAGATGGCCTGTACTACCACCGTCGAGCCGGACCAGAGCATGGCCACGCAGACGATGAGCAGCACGCCGGCGCTCCATGAGGAGACGGCCATCGCAGGCAGAGAGAGAGAGAGAGAGAGAGAGAGAGAGAGAGAGAGAGAGAGAGAGAGAGAGAGAGAGAGAGAGAGAGAGAGAGAGAGAGAGAGAGAGAGAGAGAGAGAGAGAGAGAGAGAGAGAGAGAGAGAGAGAGAGGGAGAGAGAGAGAGAGAGAGAGAGAGAGAGAGAGAGAAGAGAGAGAGAGAGAGCGGGGCGTGGGAAGAGGAGAAGGGAGAGACTGAGCGAAAGAGAGAAGTACTTTATTCTGGTGGAAGGAAGACTCTCTCTTCTCATCGATGCGGACGCTCCGACGAGATGAGGGACGCGGAGCGAAGATAGCTCGGTCGTCGTGGCGTGAAACATATCAATGAATAGAGAACTAAATACTCTTCTCTACTCTACTCTACTCTAGTGTAGCATCGGTTTAGACTAGAGTAGACTACTCTAGAGGTAGAGCAGAGTAGAGAGGAAGAGACCGAGAGCACGCGGGTGGAAAGTAGAACAACCCCCTCCTCCCCCTCCCCCGCCCCCCCCCCTCGCCCCTCATCCCTCTCTCGCCTCCTCTCTCTCTCCTCCTCTTCTCTCTCGCATGACGGACCAGACGCCATCGCTGCCCGCCGAGGCCTTCACGCACAGGGTGATTGAGCAGGTGCTGGCCACACTCAAGCAGCAGTTCGAGCGCGAGGGGCTGGAGATCCACGTCCTCGAGGAGCTCAAAGGGGTGAGCTCGCCTTCGCAGCATCCCTTCCACCTTCCCCTACCCTTCTCTCCCTTCCCCCTACCCCCTTTTCTCTCCCCCCTCACTCTTTCTCTCCTTCTCGCGCCCTCCTCCCAACACCATCACTCCGCCTCACTCGCAGCGCTGGATCAAGCACCTGAACGAGTCGCGCGCTGCCGCAGTCGCTGCCACAGCGCTCGCCCGAGACGTCGGCGATGGCCAGCGGTTTGTGCCTCACCAGTATGTCCCCACGGGCGTTGTCGCGCAAGGTGCCCGCCTTGAGGGAGTCGCGGTGGGATCGGGTCCGTTGGATACTCGGCCCGTCGCTAGACCCGACAGCGAGCCACAGACAAGATTAGAGGGGTTGGACAGCTACTTCGGGGGTGGGTATCAGGCTGCTCCAGGTGGCCAAGTGCCGCAGTGAACTGATGTTTGATTCCTGAGAGATCCGCTGGACAAGCTAACAAAATTCTCGAACATTCTCTTCACTTTCATCGCGACACCGCTATGAGATTCTTTTTCTGTTCCGTCCATTGCCATGCATTGCGAGCATGAAGTATTAGTTACCACCCTAGGGAAGAGTGACCCCATGTGGGTCAATGGCACCTTGAACTGGCCGTCACCGCGCAACTAAGGGAGACGCAACCTTGAGATCTCCTGGAAACCGCTGTCACACATATGATCCTTATTCATAATGCGTGCTCTGCCTTCTTACAACTCGCAGCTACCCTCACTTTCATGGCTCTGCCGAACTCCGATGATAAAGCACCGCGAACTGTTGGCGTCAACTTTCCACCTGAGCCGCGCCATGGAAGGCGCACGTGGAGAGCAAACGATAAGGGGCTGGCTTTTCTAGCTCACATCACCACGGCGGTGGCAGCAATCGAGAAAAGGTCGGGGACTTGAGTTGCTTGCAAACTGGTTGTTAAGTTATATGAATGCATGACGCATGACCTCATCAATACTTGTATTGTACCGATGCTGTTGAAAACAACTGCTTTAATAAAATCTTATAAAGCTATCTGCTACTTGCACGGCGTGAGGCAGATTGCTAGTGTTGCTCCTAACTACCCTCCCTTTCCAACCACTTCCCCTTTCCCCTCCCCTGAAAACAACTTCTGCTTAAAGACGCTTTGAATATCCGCTGTTACTGCTTGGCTGCAGAATTCAACTATCGTTAAAACGATAGGGTCATGTAGCGCGCCACGCTTTCCTCCTCTCCCTCCGCCCACCTCACCGCGCCGGCCGACTAGATCATGGCGGACGCCGCGCAACTGAACCGCCCACCAGCCAGTGGCCCGACCAAGTGCCCGCGAGCCGCTTCTCGCGCCAAACCCTGTGAGCTGCACCGACCAATGCCATCACAACACCCCGCATGGACACACAGAACCACAGACACACAACCCACAGACCGAGACTGAACCAACAGGAGCCTGTTGGAGTCAGCTCACGGCTTGGATTGTAACGAGATGACCCACGAGGGCCCGACGCCCGACGAGATGAACGAGATGACCCGAGGGCCCGACGAGATGAACGAGATGTAAGTAACGAGATGGCCTGATGCCTGATGGCCCGACGAGCGACGAGATGAACGAGATTTTTGCGGTAACGGAACTGGACGAGGAGTTTTCCCTCTAAGCTTGGTCTTAATGCGGTGAAACCGATTCATAGACAGGCGGGAAACCGGGGCGAAAGGAACCGGCAAGGAAGCCGGCAGAAAGGCGGAGGCGGAGGAAGTGTCTTGGCAAGGGCGACGGAGGGCAGGAATTTCAACGGTAGAAGAAGAGCGGAGAGGAGCGAGCCAAACAGAAGAAGAAAGCGAGAAGGAGCGAGAAACGAAAACGACAAGAAACAACGAGAATATTGATCGACGAGCGACGAGAAAGGAGACGGGATTTGACCACACCCGTCCGGACAAGAAAGAAGGTGGTGGAGGCGGTGGGTTGAACCACTAACTATGTCACGCGAATCTTTACGTAGC
Source organism: Isochrysis galbana (assembly GCA_018136815.1). Lineage (NCBI taxonomy): Eukaryota > Haptophyta > Isochrysidales > Isochrysidaceae > Isochrysis > Isochrysis galbana. The sequence continues at coordinate 2,611,917 of CM030933.1, read as the reverse complement.
CATAGGGCTAGTAGGGAGGGCTGAGAACCACCCTATATACTCTGGGGTTTTCTCTTCTTTCTTTCACTCTTCTTATTTTCTTCCTCTCTTCTGTCTACTTTTTACTGTATTTTGCCTTTATTTAGTGTTATTTCCTTTTGCTTCTGTTGCCCGGTGCCCGTGCCCCTTTTGGAAGCCACAGCGGGCAGTCTTCCTCCCCCCTGGCGGCCTGCCCATGCCCTCTCTGGCACGCTCGCGCGGCGACCTTGGTGGGAGCGCAACGCCCCCCCCCCCCCCCCCCCGCAAGCCCCCCCTAAAAAAAAAGCTTTAGAACCACCTTAAAAGCCCTATTTGACCGCCCTAGTATTCCCTGCACCTACACCCAGTTTGCTATGACTTTTCAGTGCTGCTATTATTCGAACAAGGCAACGCCTGTGAGCCTTGCCACCAATAGCTCACGCCGCTTTCTGCGATATACGCGATTGCGCGTCTTCACGATCACAGCCACAATGCAAAGCGCCGCAACCATAACAACAAGCACCAGCGAGCATGACAACCCAATCACCAGGCCGTACAGCGGACCCGGCGGCAAAGCAGGGGCCGGCGGGAGCTGAGGTTGATATGGAGGCGGCGGTACTAAGGGAGGTGGCGGTGGAAGCGGCACGGGCACGAGCCTGCCATTAGTGACGACAGGTGTGCCCAAGCTGCTCACAGGGTACCCAAAGCTGACTCTTGCAGCAGCAGGCGAGAATTGGCTAAGGGCGTACCGAGCCGCTCTTAGCGAGTCTTCTTCCCCGAGAGGATTGAACTCACCCATTACAAAGTTTGCTTCGAATGTGGTGGCGGTGGTGGTCACAACATCCCGACTCCCCACGACAACTCCGGCATCATCTACCTCTGCTGTCCTTGAGGTGCCAAACAGAGCATTGATACTGGAGCTTGGCCTGTTGACTAGAAGGCCAAAGGCGTCAATCAGTTCGGAACGGGCGGTACTTGTGAAATCAGCAACAGGCTGAGCAAAGACGACAGTAAACGAGAGAGTTCGAGCGTGCAGAAAATCAGGAGGCGCAGGCGGTGAAAATGGGGGTGGCGGCGACGGAGATGGCGGTGGTGGCGGAGGAGGCGAGGGGAACGGCGGCGGCGGAGGCGGCGGTGATGGTGGCAGTAATGGCAACGGTGGCGATGGTGGTCGCGCTGGCGGGGGCAGCGACGGCGGCGGCAGCGATGGCGAAGGGAACGAGGGAGGGATTGGGGGAAGTGCCGGAGGGCAATTCAAGATTGATGTGTTGCTCAGGTTGTGACATTCTATTGCCATGCGCAGGCAGGGAGAAGCGGAGAAACGGAAGGCAGCGCGGGTATCCAGACGGACGAATAGTGGTGCGCGGCCGCCTTGCGCTTCTGTCTCTCCCTCCCTCCCTCCCTCCCTCCCTCCCTCCCTCCCCCCGCCACTCCCACCCCAACTCCACTTGCTTCCTCTCTGACTGCGGTTTCATCTAAAAATAAATGTTTCCGGTAAAGGATGCTGCCTCGCCTCCGGCGACAGTTTCTCTCCTCGAGATCTGGATACAATACAAACTAAGTCGCTGTTAGCTATGTATATGGATTTAATATTTCCCTCCTCGTGGCCCATGCGGCCATTTCACCCTGGGTCACCGCTTCCCATCCGAACAGCGCAGTTAAGCAGGGTCGAGCCTAGGTAGTACTGCGGTGGGGGACCACGCGGGAAGGCTAGGTGCTGCATGTTTTTTTTCTCTTTCCTTTTGCTCAACTTTCTCGTGCAGGGGTGCAGAGCTTACATGTTTGTGCTCGGCTCACACGTCGATGCTTTGGTCCTCTCATTCTTGATCCACTACTTTACGCCTAGGGAATAGGGAGGGGCACAAATTTGACGCTCGACTCCCTGTCGTATTCCATACGAGGACAGACTTTTACTTTTAGCCGGCGAGCTATTTTAACTCTCAAGGTCTCGTTGATGGGTATATCGTCTCTTCTCCTACTTTCGCTTGATGACATCAAACATTCCAAGATTGTCGTCCGTCTTCTGTTATACCTCGGTCGCAGCTCCCCCAGCGAGGTCCCCAGCGAGGTCTGCCCTCGTTGTGCCGTCCCCTCTGTCACATGTCCGCGCGCTGCTAAGTTGCCTTGGTGCCGACGCTTGGTCGTTAGGGCTGTGAACATGTTAGCCTAATATCTAGATATTAGGCTATCTACTTTCAAAAAGCACTATCTATATCTATCTAGATAGCGCTAGGGCACTATCTGTATCTATCTAGATAGCTGTGGGCGCCAAACCTGTTAATAAGCTATTAATAGGTCCCGCAAAGCCACAAAGGCCAGAGTGCGTGCTACGTTGTGGGGCGGTACGGAGGATGCCGCTACAAGGGATAGCGCACGCAAGACAGATAGCCCTCACACTCACGATCTCTCTCACTCACAATTCTTGCTGGCAAGGAGGCAGTGCTCCAAGGTAAAATCAGACTGGGATGCCTTAGCATCGTCGTGCAGGCGCCCCGCATGCGAGAAAGCGCGCTCAACGCCCGCAGATGAGGCCGGTCGGCCCAAATATTGGCGGGCCATCTTGGACAAATTGGGCATGGCCTGAGGGCGATCGCGTATCTGCCACCATAAGAGAACATCCACGTCCATGTTCTTCTCTAGGGGGAGCGAGAGGTACATCTCAAGCTCATCTTGGACTTGGACCTCATCTTCTTGCGACGACGCGTCGCCATTGGCGGGGAGGTCAAAGTCTGGCTCAAGCGGCAACGCAAAGACTGAACTCACCGTTCCCGAAAAATCAGACTTCTGGACCTTCGGCGGAGGTGTAGGTTTAGATGCAGGCGCAGATGGAGATGGTGACTTAGGCCTCCAATTGTAGCTCCAGGTGCCCTTCAATGAAGCCAACGCGCGGTCCTTTTCAGAGCTGATATCGTCATCATCGAGCCCGGGGAAAGCGTACGTCTTGAACCGAGGGTCGAGGAGGGTGGAGATATCAAGCTCGTCGCGCTGAGCGCCGGGCAATTCCTCGAGCCAACGACGTTCAAGATCCGCCTTGAAATTGCTTCGCGCCGCCTTGACGGCGGGAAGGAGTTGCGAGACTGGCAGCCACCGTTGTCCTGGCAACTTCCACGCGAAGTAGACGTTTCGGCTGGAGAGACCCTCAATGAGACGATAGATACTTGGAAGGACGAGAGAGACCGTGACATACTTGGTGCCTTCGAGGAGCTTGGTCACGCTCGCTGATGCCTGCAAGATGGCCAAGCTCTGGTCAATGATGTCCCAATCGGTGTGGTTCAGCCTGTTCGCCTTGTACGCATCGTTCTTTTGAGCCTCAGCGCCGTGCTTCACATCGTACAGTTGAACTGCTTGCCGTTGCTGTTGGAACCATTCTACCATCGTGTAAGATGAAAACCAACGAGTGGACACGTCTTGCACTGGTTTTCTCACCGGAAGACCCAACGTTTGTTGGATGCCAGCCAAGTCCTGAATGCCAACGGTGGATCGATGAAAGTAGCCAACGATGCCCTTAGCTCTAGAGAATGTTTCACGTACGCCAGGAGCACCCGTGAATTCTTTGACGGATAGCTCCAAGGTATGAGCTGCACAAAAGCCGCCGTCGAATCCTTTCCAGCCCTTTGCCATATTCGACGCATTATCCGATACCTTTCCATGCACTGCCTCATACACAGAGCCGCCATCACGCCATTGCACGCCGTGCCGTTTCAGCGATGCAATGGTACGCAAGCAGCCTCGACCCTCCTTCGTGCGGCCCAGCTACCCGCACGTCCTACGGCCGAGACTGCCGTCGCAACCCAGTCCGGAGCGCCGACGCTCATCAATTTCTCAAGTTTACTACATTGTTAGCAATAACACAATATAAAATATAATATATAATACAAGCATCGCCATGCCGTCATATCTAGGGAGGGGTACGTATTTCGGGATTTTTTTTTCAAAATTTGGGGCCCTTATATGCTGCGCGCCATTTCCATTTCCATTTCCATTTCCACTTCCATTTCCATTTCCATTTCCATTTCCATTTCCATTTCCATTTCCATTTCCATTTCCATTTCCATTTCCATTTCCATTTCCATTTCCATTTCCATTTCCATTTCCATTTCCATTTCCATTTCCATTTCCATTTCCATTTCCATTTCCATTTCCATTTCCATTTCCATTTCCATTTCCATTTCCATCTCCATTTCCATCTCCATTTCGCATTTCGCATTTCGCGCGAAATTTCGCGAAATTTAGAATTTAGGTAGAGAAGGGATCCACAACGGGGCTGGGGGGGGGGGGGGGATGGGACCGGGACCGGGGACGGGGGGGGGGGGCTCGGCATGGTCTCGCCCCGCCGCTCCCTTAGCCATAGATAGCCGTATGGTGATCGAGTCGTCCGAGGTCCGAGGAGGAGGAGGAGGAGGATGCAGTCGAGCTCGCTCGAGGATGAGGTCGAGTTCGAGGACGAGAGGTTGTGTGTTGTACGGTTTTTTTGGGAAGGGTTTGTATTATTGTGGTATTCCTGCGCGCATGCGAGGTTGTGGGCGTGGCGGGTGGCGGGTTAGCCAGAAGTTTGCTTTCGTCTTGTTGTTGGGGCCTTCTTGGTTGGAGTGGCGTGCGAGGCTTCTCCTTCGGTGGGTAGTCCTTGTGCTGTTTGTTGATGCTGTATGCCCAGGGTTGATATGTGTGATATGGATATGTGTACGTATTGGGCTAGCTGCCCCGGTGTATGTGTGCGATTTTGTGTTATTAACGTGTTAAATGTTGTATGTTGTACGCTTGTTTGTCGGGCGGCCGCATGCGCATGCGCGGCGCTGGTCGTTGGTCGTTGGGTCCCCTCGTCGCGTGGGCCTTTTTTGTGATGGGGCAGAGGCATGTTGCCCTCTCTCCGTCCCAGGTTGTGCGTGTCCCGGATGGCTCTTGCCCCAGCAGAGTTGTGCAGTCATTGCTGCACAACTCCATGCTGATGCTGATGCTGGTGGCGGTGGTGGTCTTTCTTGTTCTTGCGGACTGCGGACGGGCCGGGGGCCCGTGCCCGTGCGCCTGTGCCTCGTTCGTGCTTGTGCACGAGGTCAGTGCCGCGGCTTTGTAGGAGGGGACGTGCCGCAAAGCCGGAGGAGGGAGTAAAAAGCTCCACGGGCGAGGCTGCGAGATATATCTGTCCAGGGCCGCACGCGGGGTGTGACGATATTGAGGCATGGAGACGTTTATTTTTATCTGCTCGGGCGTAGGATGATCATGATATAACGATTGTACCACGCGGACGGCCGAGCGAGCGAGGGTATTGGGGGAGCGTGGCGCTTCTTGAGTGATGGTACTGGAGCTGTGAATTAAAGGCTTGAGTACGTAATTTAAGAGAGAGAAGTGGAAAGGAGGCAAGGGGGAAGAAGGAGAGAGGAGGAGGGCGGCAAGAAGGGCCGGAAGAGCGAGAAAGAAGGGGCTGAAGGTGGCAACAACTGGCTTGGACAGTCCCTGAGCCGCCCCACGCCTGCCTCATGCGTGGATCCAGAGCGCCGCCCATCCGCGCGCTATCCCTCGTATTCGTGTTTTACGGTCTGAGCGTGTGCTGGGCTCCTTACCTGCCGCTGTGGCAGAGGAGAGACCTCGGCTTTTCTGCGGCTCGCGTGGGAGCGCTGCAGGCGGCCATCTGCGTGGCACAACTCTTTGGCGTGCCCCTCTTCTGCGCCGCCCTTGACGCGCTTGGCAACGCTCTACGCGCCGAGCTCTTCGCCGCAGCAGCCTTCCTTGTCAACGGTGGCGTGCACGCGGTATACCTGGCAATGCCCAACTTTGCTGCGGAGCCACGCGTCAACGTCGACGTACTCTCCGCTGCGCTCGGCGCAATTGTCGTGGGGGAGTTGCTCCGGGGAGCCTGCGGGGCTATGCTTGATGTGGCCTGTCTGCGAAAACTTGGGCCAGAGCACCGGCTTGAGTATGGTCGCGTTCGCCTCTGGATCTCCCTCATGTGGGGATTGGGCGCCTCTATGATCGGAGTCGTCCATCCCTATCCTCTCTCAATCATCTTTCTACTGTCCCCGGTCTTTTCTGTTGCTCTCCTCATGGCCTACCACCTGACGCTCAGTTCGTCCTCGCCAGTCATCCAGCATGCGTCTGGTCCCGCTAGTGGAGTCCATAGGCAAGAGGACATTGCACGGCGTCCAAGTTATGCAGCAAGGCTACAAAACTTCGTACTCCAGTCGGACTGGAGAGTGGCCGAGCTCACGCTCGTTTTTCTTCTACTCGGAAGCGCACGCCGCTCCTTTGAAACGTTTGTCTACCTCCTCTTAGCAGATCTCGGCGGCCGGACTCAGCTCATGGGTCTCGCCACCCTCATTCAGGTGATATCCGAGCTTCCTGCATACTTCTACTTCCAGCACATCTCGAAACGCATGGGCTCTCGTGGCGTGTTGTACCTGTCCGCGTCGTGCTACCTAGTACGTGCGATGTGGTATGCGAATGTGAAGTCGGCGTGGGGCGTACTCTTGGTGGAGCCGCTGCACGGCATCACGTTTGCCCTGTTGCTCTCCTCAGTAGTCACCATCACAGCGGATGCCTCGCCTGAGGGGTTGCAGGGCACTGCACAGGGCGTGCTCGCACGGGGTGTGTTCGACGGTGCTGGGGGAATTCTTGGCTCTGCTGTAGGTGGAATCCTCTATGATAAGTCCCCTACGATCCTTTTCCACAGCGTTGCCGTTCTTGTTTTGACCGCATGCATGATCATGGGTGCTTCCGACGTTGTACTTGCAACAAGAGGCGGGAGCAAATCTGCCTTGCTACGGCAGCAACTCTGAGTAATGCGCCTTGCACTGCTCTTATTTATGATGGCCCGTGATTTGCTGCCCATGTGCACTTGATTCTCGTAGCACAATGTGCATGGTATTTATGCAACAGCCTTATCAATTGTATCGGTATCGGTAGGCTGTTGGCTGCGCGCTACAACCCGTGGTAATAGTATTAGCGGAATGCGCGGAATAGAGCAGAAGCTTAAGAAATGGTAGTATAACTATGGCAATAGATTACCGTTTACGCACTAGGGACTTGGCCGCGATGAAGTGCGCCGCTGCACCCCTCTCCTATCCTGGTCTAGGGCAGTGCCCCAGTGCCCCCCCCCCCTCCCCGCCCCCGCCCCCCGATACCCAGGCCGGCGTATGGGTTCACGTTGACACGCCCTCGAGGGCCCATTACAGTAGCTTGGGCAAGGTGTTAACCCATCTGGCCTCTTACAAGTGTTGAAGCAGGGCACAACAAGTGTTGACACGGTGTTGACGCACTTCCACTTGTCACTGTTGCGGTTGCTGGTTGCTGATTCTGCTTGCTTTAGCGGGCAGCGCGGCAGCGCGCGCGAGGGAATGCGCGGTCAAATGACAAAATGCCTATCGAGACACGCGCGGCCCCGCGCAGGTGGAACGCGCAGGCGACGCGCAGCGCGCAACGTGAGCGTCGGCCGGTCGGTCGCGCGCAGCGAGTCCGACGAGCAGCCGGTATCTCCAACTCCTGGCGCGGCCACCCCGGAGCCAGTATCCAGTATCTCCATCAAAGCGGGAACTGGGGAAGGGGAAAGGGGTTGAAGGTGGTTAAGGATGGGTAGTAGGGAGGTACATAAGCACGCTGCCTCAAGTCGCACATGTAGCGGGGATTTTTAAGAAGATTTTTTTAAGTGTTTCCAGTGAGTATAATGTATAAGCCCGGCAACCGGCAAGGCTGAGCGCTCTCGCCACAAGGCCGAGGTTGGTGCTTATTTTTAGCTTTTTAGCCTGCCCTTGTCGTCTTCTGTAAAGATGGGTGTGCTGAACGTTAGCGGGGTTTTGAGTTTAGGTTTTCTTCCTTGGGCCACGACCCCTCCCTCGCCCCCTTCCTCCCCCGTGTCCTCGCCCCCTATCTCCGCGCCCTCGCCCCGTTCCTCCCCCGCGTCCTCGCCCCCTTCCTCCGCGTCCCCGCCCACCCTGCCGCTGCTCGCCCACGGTGTGCTCATGTCCGTCGCGTGGGGCGTGCTCCTCCCCTCGGGCGCCTTTTTCTCGCTCGCTCGGCGCTCCCGGCTCACCGGCGGCCGCTGGCTCCGTGTGCATCGCGCGGTGCAGGTGTGTTTCTCCCTCCTCGCCCCCCCCCATCGGCCCCTCCCTCCCACCAAAAAAGGTAGGAAACCCCAACAACGCACTTCCCCCCCCCCCCCCCCCCGCTCTCTCAGGGAAGCGGGCTTGCGGTGGCCGCCGCCGGCGTCGCGCTCGCCGTCGCGTGGGTGCCCCGAGGGCGCCACTTCTCGCACCCCCATCACACGCTCGGGATCGTCGCCTTCGCCCTCGCCCTGCTGCAGCCGCTCAACGCGCTCGTGCGTGGCACGCCCGGCGCCCGCACCACACGCCGCGTCGTGTGGCGGGTCGCGCACAAGGGGACGGGCTACGCCGTGCTCGGCGTGGGCGTCTACCAGGCCCTCTCGGGGCGCGCCCTCATGCCGAGCCAAGGCGACGCCGTTCTCGTCGCGTACGGGGTGCTCCTGGGCCTCTCCTTCGGGGTGCTCGCGGGGGGGCTCATGGTAGGGTGAGAGTCCCCACGGGAGGGGAAGAAACCCTGAGGGAAAGAAGACCAAATGAAGGCAAGCCGCCTTCACCAGGGTGGTGAACCTGATTAGCGTAGCTTCTAGAACAGATGTATAGTGATATTCATACGACTCAAATTCTACTCTGTAGAAATCTCTTATTATGTATCTCCACGCTATTGTGTAGAGAGTTTTCAAGCTGTCGAGGGAATCCCGGCGATGCTAAATGTAGGGTGGCAGTAGTGGCTCGTCAAGGCGTATTAAAGCGGGGGGAAGGAAGGCCGCATGTGCCCAACACAGTGGGGCCCTTAAGTAGCCGCCTAGGACCGCTTCGTCGGAGAGGACGCCTATGGCCCGCCGGTGCTCATGGAAACCTGGCCCTCGCACGCCGCTCGTATAGGCGTAGCTTACGAAGTTGGCGAGGCAGGTTACATTGTTGCGTCACTCCCTGAGCCATTTGGAAGCAACACCTTGGAGGGATTCAAGCTCGGATCGAACGTTATCAAAGATAGCTGACCGTCTCCAAGGGCCGTATTAAGTTGCCTGCGATTCGCAGACTGCGGTAGCATTCCCCTCTTCCTCCGCGAGCTGCGTAGCCTCCTCTCCCTCCTGCTCCTCCATTGGTTCCGTTGCTGGCCTCATCGTCTCGGGTAACGAGCACGTCTCGATGACCTCCTCAGAAAGCTCGCGTGGCGAATCGGAGAGGTCCACGTGCTTCTCTTCCTCCCCGGTAGAATCTAATCTGGTTCGTGCGGCCACGATTGTGCTTTGCTCATCTCCCAGCACAAGCGCCATATCAGCAATATCCTCACCTGCCATCGTAGTGCCCGAGCCCGCACCGGAATGATGTACGCGATCCATGGTGTCGACATCGACTTGGCCCGGGGAATGGGAAGCCAACTCTTCAGGTTGGCACATGGGGTGTACGTCGAATGCGTTCATTGCTGGCGCGCCAACAGCATCATGGGTAGAATCCGAACCGGCGTCACCCTCAGCGGCCTGTGAAGAGCAACTGCCGGAAGGTGGTTTGAATGCTGCATCGCTAGAAATGGTGGGCGTGCCATCGTCTTTGGAAGTCAGCGATTCCGGGGCACCCGGCGAGGTCGCTGGGCACGTGGGTGGTGACGATGGAGGCTGCAAAGCCTCACAAGGCGAATCGCCCACGAACGATGCTGGCGACTCGGAGGCGCTAGGCTGCATCGACGATGTCACCCCTCCCATCGATATTGCTGTCAGTGCAAGAGAATTTTCAGGCATAGCTGCGGCTTGTGGCTCCAGAGCGGCGGGTGAACTGGCGGCCTCCGGTGGTGGCGCGGGTGCAGAATAAGTGTCAGAAGTCTCGGCCGCCTTAGGGGACGAGGATGGCGACAGCGGCTGTGCTGGCGGAGCGGTCGTCGGCGCCGCCTCAGGAGCAGGCGGTGGAGAAAATTGAACTTCAGGGGCGGGCGGCGACGCGATTGGCATGGACATTCCTTTCACATGCTCAATCTTCTTGACCTTGACCTCCTGATCCACGAGCTCATAGACATACGTGATCGCCTGAACAGCCCATGAGAGATGGAGAGGCGGGGGTTAGAACGACTTCGCTCGCCGAAATCATGTGCACATGACAGGGACGCATGCGAAGGTAGGGGTGCTAGGCGGATGGTGTTCATTCGGAGGGCTATCTATATGCCTCGAGCCCCCACTAGCACCTTCGTTCCTTGCAGGTCCATGAGGACAAACGATGGTGTGTGTCCGTCTGCAGTGGGTTGAAGCGCCTGCGTCCGCAAGGGATCAGAATGGACTTCAACATCGCGGCCCAATCATGAGTGTACCGTATCGGGGGCATATAGCTTGACTTATCGGGAAGATGGCAACCTCGAAACTATGTGAGCTCAAGTACGTGGTGGGCGGCGCATTTGAGCAAGGTGCGACCAATAGCAGCAAGCTCGCGACAAGGGGAGCTCACGGTGAAGGCCCCTGTTGCCGAGCCGGGATTGACGAATAAAGCGCCATCATAAGCGTAAGTAGCAAAGCGGTGGGTGTGGCCGGAGATGAGGATGTCTGCATCGAGGGCGCGCTGCGCGGCAGCCAACGATTCTGCATCGCCCCATGGCACGAGCTGGTGACCGTGGATAAGGCCAATCTTGAATTCCCCGATAGTTATTGTGAGATTATCAGGGAGCGCCTCAACAACGCCAGGAAGATGGAGAACATCATCGAAATCGCCGCGAACTATATGAACTTCGTTCGCCAAGCTGCGCAGATAGTCCAAAACGGTGCGATCCACCAAGTTGCCCGTGAACAGAATGTGTGAAATCTGCGGCGTGAGTAACGGAATGTGGGTGGGGCAACAAGTCGTTCGAATAACAAAGATTCGCAGCCACGGCGTCCCATCACATGAGCTTGCGTGCACTGCGCTGATGAAAGTCGAGGCGTAGGTGAGTGAGTCGCTTTTGAGGGGCAGCAACACACCTTTCCCGGCACGAGCAGTGCCTTGAACTGATCTGGCAATTTCGGCGCCCTGTGAGGAATATGAAGGTCACCAAGCACTAGTACAAGCACCTGTGTGTCGCCAAAGGCCGTGTAAATCAATCAGGATATCACGGCACGTCTGATGCGCTAGTGGGAATGGCGGCGCAGAGAGGCAAAATCCATGAACCTATTCATTGTCTCGACCCGTAGCCCACCCAGATTTGCTCAGTGGCAGGTCAGTTAGTAAGGGTATGTGTATTGAATAGTGAGCTATGCTGGTGAAATATGGATCATAGGGCGAGAGGCAGAACGGTGAAGTGAATGGGTAAAGAAGTAGATGAGGCGATACGGAAGCAAGAAGTGCGGGGGTAATCAAGCAAAGTATCAATGAATGAGCAGAGCAAGAGGGGTGGGATCAGCAGAAGCGTTAGAGGCATCAAAGCTAGTGCGAGCAAGCGAGATCGCTTGAGATAGTTGGGGAGCACAAGGGGGGGGCGTACGCGAGTGCATTCTTGGGCAGTGAAGAAGGGGAGAAAGGAGCCAACAGAAAACAGAGGGAGTGGAAGAGGAAGGGCATACAGGGCGTGAGAAGGTGAGGGAGGGAATGGGTGCTAAGGAAGGGACTAGGCAGTAGGAGGAGCGAACGTGGGAGGCAGAGGGACAGAGAGTGGCGGTGAGAGAGAGAGAGAGAGAGAGAGACGTGTGTGTGTGTGTGTGTGTGTGTGTGTGTGTGTGTGTGTGTGTGTGTGTGTGTGTGTGTGTGTGTGTGTGTGTGTGTGTGTGGTGTGATTCAGAAGATACGTGGATGGATAGATGGCTCAATGGACAGGAAGACAGTTAGATAGGGGTAGGGAGGGAGGGAGGGAGAGAGGGAGGGAGGAAAGTAGGGAGGGAGAGAGGAAGGGAGGGAGGGAGGGAGGGACAGAGGGAGGGAGGGATGGGAGGGAAGGGAGGGAGGGAGGCTCACCATCGCCCCCGAGGTGCGGCGCCGGCGTAAGGGCGTAAAACAAAACTCTTCCCTTCCCCCTCGCCCGCTCCGATCACCTCTTTACTTCACTTCTAATTCTAACGTCCAAAGTAGAAAGTAAATTTAAATTTGTAACAAATTTTTATGGATCGCGGCGCGGCAAAGGAACGGAACTAGCGCTAACTCAAGGCAGGACTCCCTGCCGCGGCAAGCGCAAGCACCCTTCCCCCTTATGCCACCCAGCTCTTCACTAGCTTTCTACCTGCGCTAGCTGGAGCGCCCCTCCCTCCACACTCAAACAGCCCCCCACGCCCCACGCCAAGATCCTGTTCTGGTCTCGCAGGCAAGGGGGCCTAATGGGAGGGAGAGGAGCAACTCCTCAGAGAGGAGCTGTGGGGAAGGAGATGTCTGAGTGGGGGCGCTATACCCTTGCGCTAGGCATGGGCAGCGACGCCGCCTCAAGACATATCCTCCCTCTTGTCTTGCTTGAGTCGAAATTTTTGGTGCTAGAAACAGAGGGCGAGGGGGGTTGTGCTTCTTGGGTTGGTTGTAGTTGCAAGAGGGAGTGGGAGAGGGAGTGAAGTTTTGGAAGAGGGCCCAAGGCAGGGCACTGAGTTGTAGGTAATTGTGGCCCACAAAAGTCGCGTTCCGTCAAAAGAGGGCCAGGTGATATTTTTTTCACCCCGAATGCTTGTTTCTTTTTAGGTAGGAATGTCACAACAAGATAAAAAAAGTTGGACCCCGGATCCACACGTCTCTGGCGCTCTGCCGAACCCCTTTGTGCGCATCCGTGACAGATCAAGACATACAAGGACGCGGCGCGTGCGCATAGCAACTCCCCCCCACACACACACACACGACACACGGTAACCCCCAGCTACGCAGGCTGAGTTTTCCTCTTTTTCGTCTTTTTCTCACACCCCTCATCCTCGATCCTTAGGGCTTGGCAGAAATGTCTAGACTTTCTTCTAGACATTTGGGCGGATTTTCGCCAAAGAGATGTCTCGAGACATGTCGAGACATTTGGGCTGGTGAGGCCGCTCTGTCCAAAAACAAAACTGTCATTCCAAAAACAAATCTGTCACTACGCGTGCACGCGTGCGCGTCGGCGCGCTCAATGGCCGGCCCAGGCGAGCTCACTCCCCAGCCCCTCCAGCCTGCTTGTACACTGCATGTCTGCATGTCCCACGCGCCACGCACCAGCCCTTGTCTCTTCCACACTCACATCATCGCGGCCCTTCGCCTTCGCGCAGGATGAGCACGCCACACAACGCGCGCCTCAAGTTCACAGCTTCTCGTTGATGACATGGACAAGCCCGATGGCTGCATGTAGGTGAGGCGACCGGCCAAGAGGTCAGCGGCGGAGGGAGCCTCGCTCATGTGTTCCCAAGCGCTGTCTTCGAGCGGGTGGGCATGGTGGGGGTCGAGCTTCGGGTAGCCCGTGGTCCGGAGGAAGGTGAGCTCGGCTCGCTCGCGGAATGGATCTTCGAGCGGCGGCTCGTCTGACGGAGCGGTGGATGGCGCCGCTGTGTTCGAGGGATCTTGCGGAGGCTCGGAGGAGCCGCCGGATCCGACGACGAAGTGGACCCCTTGTGGGCCAAAAGACGTTCCCGCTGCTCCCATGGACAGAGGGGGAGCGGGACTGTGAGAGGGCGCGGTCGGAGGCGCCAAGGCGGAATTTGTGCTTGTCGAACACGCGATGACTATAGGCTCATAGGCAGAGGGCCGTTCGATCGAGCCGGCAGCTGACGCGGTCGTAGAGGGGTCGTTGATTGTTGTTCGCGGGAAGATGTCTGACAAATCATAGTAGGAGTCTGTTCGGAGAGTGTCTGCCATCGAGCGCTACGAGCGATGAGGTAGACTTACGGTCGGAGGATTGCGACGCGTGGCGTCGGAGAGTAGGGACGAGGCTAGCTAGCGAGCTAGTGGGAGAGAGAGTGTGAGAATGAGAGCTTCTTGGGTCCAAAGTAGACACGGGAGACTACAACACACGACCACAAAAAGCTGAGGACACAGAACCACACAAACTAAACCAAACAGGGCGAAAACTAACCACACTAGGACGGACGGCCATGCGTCGGCACCGGGGCAATTCAGCAACGCGCAGATATGCGACAGAGGGGTCGGAACAACGAGGGCAGACCTCGCTGGGGAGCTACGACCGATACACTGAGAGAAGACAGAAGACAGTCATGGAACATTTGATGACATCGAGAGAAAGTAAGAGAAGAGGCGGTATACCAATCGACGAGACCTTGAGGCTTACAATAACCCACCGGTTAGAAGTAACAGTCTGTCATCGTGTGAAATACGACACATTGCCGATCCACAAGCGCCTCGCGGAGCCGCCGTCGAGGCGGAACTCGACGTTCGTCTTCTTGGCGCCATGGAGCGTGCCCTTGCCGAGCGCCACGATCACGCCGGTGCCGTGGAGAATGTGCTTTACCTTCAGGTCCACCTTCAAGCGCTCGTTCGGGTCGGGAATGATGGAGAGGTCGGAGTCGTCGCTGTCCACGCCCACGCTGTCGCTCGCGTCCTCCTCTTCGTTGCTGCTGTCCTCCACGTCCTCCTCCTCCTCCTCACCACGCTCGCTGATATCTCCATCGCAGGAGGCGTGGGATGTGACGCGGCGAGTGCGCACGCGCGGACCTGAGCAAGGGAAGGGGCACTGGTGTGTGAGGCAAGCCGGCGCGCGTGCGGCGTGCACTCAGTAGGCAGGCAATGAGGAGGGTGGAGGGCGGAGGGTGGAGGGTGGAGGGCGCCTGCACCCATCGCTCCGCGCGCCGCTGCCGAGCTCTGTGAGTCCGAGGTTGCGACAGACGCTGAAATACCATTGTAAACGAGCCCGTTATTAACGTAACCAAACCCTACAGTATTGCAGTAGGCGCCAAGAGCGGAACTTTACAACGACATTACGAGTATAACGGTAGAAGCAGCTCACGCGCCATTTTCGCGCGCGAACGCCCCCCTGGGGAGCCCAAACAAATGTCCTGGGACATTGCGAAAATGTCCCGTTCCCACAAACCTGCCCAAATGTCTTGTTTCGGAACGGGACATAACCGCCTACCCCTATCCGTAGGAGATTGATGGTTGTGAAGTGCCCTCCCATGTTGGGTGCACTGATTGTAGAGGTTTCCACCATGGGGAGGGCAGCTGAGCTGCCCTCCCACATGAGGTGCTCTTGGGGTGGGAGGGTTTCCCACTGTTGGAGGGGGTCTCCAAGACCCCCTGCATGCTAAAAAAAAATCTTCTTAAAATCTCCGCTACGTATGCGGCATGAGGCAGCGTGCTAGTGGACCTCCCTACTACCCAACCTTAACCCCTAACAACCCCCTTCCCCTTCCCCAGTTCCCTCTTTAGCGGAGAAGCTGGTTCCGGGGAGGCCGCGCGCGCTGCTTCGGCCGGGAGCTGGAGAGAAGGGGGGCCGGGAGACTGTGGCTTCTCCTTTGCTCTGGCTCGGCTCGTATTTTGTATCACCTTCTTTTATAATTCATAGGATCTCTCTTGCTGTTTGTTGGGATCTCCATTACAAAATGTTAGCTACCTTGGGTGATGTTTCGCATGTCAAGACCTCCCGCCGCCTGTAGGAGGTCTTCCGATATTTCTAGGTTGAAGTCTTTGTCCCTGTGCAAGGGCCGTTCTCCGTTCTGCTTTACAGACGAGAGGACGAGAGGACCCTCCGCCCCCCCCCGCCCCCCCCCCACGGATGCGTTTGCCCGTTTGCCCCTGGTGAGTTGCCCGACGTATGTCGGTGAGTTGCTCGACGTTGGTCGGCCCGCCTCACTAGGTTTTCCCCCATTGTCATTGTAACTTGTGGGGAGTTATGATATGAGCCGGGGTCTGCGAGGGGGAAGATTCGATGGGGATACATATGTCTATGTGTCTATGGCATCAGCACGCGTCAAGGTGTACGGGCAAGTGCGCTGAAGAGTGTCGTGAGAGAAGTGCTACTAACGCTCAAATGTTTAATCATAATTATCGTCTATAGCTGGGCTCAGCCGGCAACGCGTTCGGCACAGGTTGATACATTCCATGCAGCACTTTGCCTCTGCTTGGCTAGCCATGATGACTAGGCAAAACCGCCGTGAAAAGCGCATCAACCAAGGTTTGCCTACGAGACGCAAATCGAAATCGGCCGCTACACGAAATTCTTAAGCATTCTGCCTCATAGCCGAAGATAGAGCGTTTGTAAATCTTGCTTAGCGCAATTTGGTTGGTTCACTAAACGGGAAGTGACGCAAGGACAATTCCGGCCGGCGGTTGCCACGCCAACTCACTCCGGTGTTCCATTGCCGAGAGTGATGACAAGGTCTTCTGCATCAAATTCGTCAATGGGTGTTGGATGTGTACGTGCTTTCGTCTCCGGTAGTATTGGAGGGAGAAGCACAAGGGCGAGCAGAGCGACGCCGATAGCCGGAAGGAGGCACAGGGGTCCGAGAGTAGCGTAGAGAAGGGGCGCGGATGTGGTCACGACGAGGGAGCCGCACCAATGAGCTAGGGCGGCAAGGCGAATGGTCGGCTCACGCCGAGACGGGCTGGGTAGTATCTCTGACGCTAGTAGCCACCTGCCACGGGAGAGGGTGTTCGCTCAATTATGTCGTTCTTCAAGGATGGAGATTTTGCATGGCAGGTGAATCAATGTGCAAGGATGGATCCTAGCACCGCAAGCGAGGCCTGCTCGAAAATATGAGCTTAAGAAGCTGCGATCGACACGTGAAAAACGGGTGTCTCTTTCAGGCGACCATGTGTGTGGTGTGCGCTGGGGCGGCTCGATCCTCACGGTAGCGGTCCGAGCCCAGCACCAAAAGCTGCGGAGTGCAATGGAAGAGCGGCACACGCCAAAAAAGCCCCAACGCCTCCCGAAGTCGTCGGATTCGGCGAGCTCAAGCTCAGGCCTGCCGCGATGAGGGGCTCGAGATCATAACGTGGACGTGCGCTCCAAGCAATCCAGCAACCTCACACAGAGGTCGCAAGAGCACCACCGGATCAAGCCTAAAAGATTTGGGCTGGAGCATGCCGCACACCTAGACTCATCAAGATGAGTGCCGCAGCAGTAGCGGCGAGAGAGCGCAGTAGAAGCGGGCGCCTGCCGGCTTCTTCCATGAGCAAAAGTGAATAGTGCGCCATCACAAAGTCTATACCGCCATAGAGGCAGACCGCAATCTAAGCACAGAGACGGGATGGAAGCGGGGGACAGTGGGAATTGAGGTTGGGCGGATACATGACTAGAGCTACTTGGCGTTTATCACGCACAATGCTCGTGGCCAAGGCTGCCAAAAGCGGCGTGGATATCGTAAAGTTGGGTTGACCAAGCTGTCACGAGCCCGTAGCCCTGTTACCCGCTGAAATTACAGGCCATCTCACCAACAATCCCGACTCAGCAACGCCTGCGCCTCCAAGAATGGTTGCCGAGTAGTTGTACAGAACAGACGGCCCTGCCAGCTGTTGTGTGAGAATGACGGCCGCGGTGAGTACCATGGATCGTCTAACGCCTTGCTCCGCAATTGCTGTTGCAACGCTATCTGATGCGGCATCACAATCATGTTCGGAAAGGTTTGCCGAAGAGCATGCAGGCGACGAGTCGCGTGAGTTACCCCCCGAAACGGGGATACTGGACGTGTGGCTATCGCCCATGTCCCGGCTACCACCGACAGGAGGGCCGCAAAGAATGATAGTCGAGGCGGTGCCAGACAAGCTCGGCTGAGGATCCAGGCTGTGCACGGCGCTGGCGCTGGGCTGCCTGCCGGGCCTCTCGTCTGCCGGGCAACGAAAGGCGCGCTGCGGCGGGAGGGAAGTTGATCGGCTGGGTTGGGATGACCCAAGCAGCGGCTCGCGAAGGCTTCGTGAACATAGGACGCTGCCCGAGGAGGAGGGCGTGAGGCTCGGCTGCCGCGGGCGAGGCTCGGCGCCGCCGCTACCAGACGCCTTTGAGACACATGACATTCTACCATATTGACCGGCGCGTCCACTCGTTCCAGTGTTCTCGGTGCCCTTGAATGCCCAAACTCTCGTCCGAGCCGCCCGTCTCTGCGCAACACCGTCCAAACCGCAGCAGCTCCCACCGTCACACGCGCTCCCCTGCTCGCAGCGACTTCGACGGCCGACGGTTACTGCCGATATTTGAAGGCCGATGACACGGTCGGTCGATTCTCCGCAGGTCACTCCACACCGAACGATGCCATCAAGGGAAGGGGCAGTTGACGACGACGGCCGGTCGGACGCTAGCGAGTTTCTAGAAGAGCTGAAAGCGGTTTGAAGCGACGCGGCTCGCGGCCAGCCGGCTGCGGCGCACTTCACACTAGGGCTACCTGTGAGGCAAGAGGCATATCGTGGCCGGGGATTCGGGTACAAGTCTATGAGGAGGGCGAATCTGGCGTGGCGCGGCTCGGCAAGCCGATGCAGAAAGCCTTGCAGTGCGCTCAGGAGGTGGACCCCCATAAACGGATGTTTGCAAAACTACACGACGTGGTCACGACTGGCGGCGCGCCGCCTACCTTCATCCTCCGAATCGACGCCGCCCTGTTGCGACGGCCCATCCAGGTGCTCGAGCTTGGGGCAGCCCCAGCAAAGCCGGCACGGCGCGCAGAAGGTCGCCAGAATCACGTCACGCAGAGCCGGCCACACCACCACGGCTCCACCTGCCCAGGATTCATTTGACGAGTTGGCGTCGAGAGTCGCGAGGTCATGACCGCGCCTCTCCGGCGCAAGGCGAAAACTCAGGAAGAGCAGCTGGGTGACGGCACACAACGTGGACAGCAGGGGTAAAAGCGGCCATCTGTCGGGCGAGCCGAGAAGTAGTCGAGAGCCGAGCACCTGTAGCGAGGTGATTGCAAGAGCCAACGGCAAGGTCTATTCCTTTGAGCTGGAGTTTGTTGGGGGGCCAGCGCGCACCGCACAGGTCAGCGACCGGGCACTTGTGCAGAGGAAGCTGCGCATGTGAGGACGGCTGCGCTGGTGCTGCTCCGGCCTGAGGCGCCCTGCCGCACATCCGGCTGCCCCTGCCCTTCAGCCTAGACAAAAGACGGTGTGCATGGGCATAGTCCCCACCTGCACGATTGTGCATCCGGCTGCCGAAGCAGCGGCCATCGCCGAGCCAAGAGTCCCCCTCATGTGCGCGGGTGCAATCTCTCCGAGGTACACCGGTAGGAGCAGCGTGTAGCCTCCGCAGGCGCCGCCGCTCGCGCCGCGCCCAACGATCAGTAGCAAGATCGCGAGCCAGTGCGGGGTAGGCGCGCTCACTTTGACCGGCGGCGCGTTCATGTGGACGGCGCTATTGGCCGCCGCCGCCAGCCTCGCCGCATCGTCGGCGACGAAGTAGTCGGTGGGGTGTTGATTGTCATAATACTGGTAGTCCCAGTACGCTGTGTGGTGCTCCGCCCCGTGCCGCTCGACTGGCTCCACCCACTGCCTAAGCAGCGGCTCCGCTCCTGCGGCCGCCTGCAGCATCCCTCCGAGCACATGAAACGCGGCGCACACAACAAGAGCAGAGAGCCTCCCTCTGGTATGTGCAAGGTGAATAACGCTCCGCGTGCCTACGATCCCGCCGCACGACAGCGCGCCCAGAGCCACGCCCCAGACGGCCTCGTGCAGCACCGAGTGAGAGGGAGAGCCATTGGGCCCCACCACCAGACTAGGGATACCCAGCGCCTGCCGCACGACTCCCGAGACGACATTGAGCTCAGCGAGCGAGAGACCGCACGCAAATGCGCCCAGCGCACCCAGCCACGCCGCTGAGGCCACGTTGCCGCCCCTCTCTGTCAGAAGAGAAGAGAGAGAAGCGGAGGGAGAGAGTTTCCCTTTCCTTAAGCGTCTGTGTGAGCCGATGCCGGCGAGCGCGAGCGTTGGGAGTGAGGAGCTGGCGTGCGGGTGCGAGGACATGCCCTCGGAGAGCGATGCCGCCTTGCGCAGAGCGTGCTTATCCCGCGCACAAGGAGCCGAGAGGGATGACTCGGAACTCGCGCGCTGCATCGCTCGCCGCCGGAGGAAGAGAGAGAGAGAGAGAGAGGGAGAGAGAGAGAGAGAGAGACCGAAAAGAAGAGAAGAGAAAAGAAGAGAAGAGAAAGAGAGTGAGAGGGGGTGTTGGGGGGGGAGTGAGAGAGAGAGTGAGTAAGAGAGAGAGAGAGAGAGAAAGTAAGTGAGAGAGGGAGGGAGAGAGAGAGAGTAGCGGAGAGGGAGAGGAAGAGAGAGAGAGAGAGAGAGAGAGAGAGAGAGAGAGAGAGAGAGAGAGAGAGAGAGAGAGAGAGACTGAGAATGAAAAGAAGAGAAGAGAAGAGAAGAGAAGAGAAAGAGAGTGAGAGGGGGGGGTTGGGGGGGGAGTGAGAGAGAGAGTGAGTAAGAGAGAGAGAGAGAGAGAGAGAGAGAGAGAGAGAGAGAGAGAGAGAGAGAGAGAGAGAGAGAGAGAGAGAGAGAGAGAGAGAGAGAGAGAGAGAGAGAGAGAGAGAGAGAGAGAGAGAGAGCAGAGAGAGAGAGAGAGCAGAGAGAGAGAGAGAGAGAGAGAGAGAGAGAGCAGAGAGAGCAGAGGGAGAGAGAGAGAGAGAGAGAGAGAGAGCAGAGAGAGCAGAGGGAGAGAGCGAGAGCGAGAGCGAGAGAGAGAGAGAGAGAGAGAGCGAGAGAGAGAGAGAGAGAGAGAGAGAGAGAGAGAGAGAGAGAGAGGAGAGAGAGAGAGAGAGAGAGAGAGAGAGAGAGAGAGAGAGAGAGAGGAGAGAGAGAGAGAGAGAGAGAGAGAGAGAGAGAGAGAGAGAGAGAGAGAGAGAGAGAGAGAGAGAGGAGAGAGAGAGAGAGAGAGCAGAGAGAGCAGAGGGAGAGAGCGAGAGCGAGAGCGAGAGAGAGAGAGAGAGAGAGAGCGAGAGTGAGAGAGAGAGAGAGAGAGAGAGAGAGAGTGAGAGAGAGAGAGAGAGAGAGAGTGAGAGAGAGAGAGAGAGAGAGAGAGAGTGAGAGAGAGAGAGAGTGAGAGAGAGAGAGAGAGAGAGAGAGAGAGAGAGAGAGAGAGAGAGCAGAGAGAGAGAGAGAGAGAGAGAGAGAGAGAGCAGAGAGAGCAGAGGGAGAGAGCGAGAGCGAGAGCGAGAGAGAGAGAGAGAGAGAGAGCGAGAGTGAGAGAGAGAGAGAGAGAGAGAGAGAGAGTGAGAGAGAGAGAGAGTGAGAGAGTGAGAGAGTGAGAGAGAGGAGCAGAGGAGTACTTCATCTGATGAAATCGTAGAGGTCCTCTAGAGCTCTCTACGATGTCCTTCGTCGTGGTGATGAAAGATGCACCGCATAATAATAAAAATAATCAAATGTTATGTCCCGTACAGCACTCTTGATGAAGAGGCTAGAAAGATGCACCGCATAGTAAAGCACTCTTGATGAAGAGGCTATTATTCGCTGTTGCACCATCGTACAAAATAGTGGAAGAGTACTACTTCAATACTATTCTATGACCTAGCCAACACCACTAGCCACTAGCAATCGGAGAGATCTTTCCAGCACCGGATTCCGCGCCTTGCCTGGCAAGCCGGGTGTTCGGATGTGTCATGGCCAACTCTCTGACAAGAAATAGGGTCAT